>JAHBCN010000445.1:0-185954 GCA_019359885.1 Listronotus oregonensis | reverse complement strand
ACCTAATATTTAGACCAAAGAAAATTTTATACGTCAATATCTCAAAAACTATAAAAGCTTCAAGAAATTTTATAAAACATAAATTGTGTATTATACCTCTATTTAGGTTAAATAATCTTTTCATCCAAATGCAGTACTTTACGAGTTATAATCAAAAAAGCGAATTCTAGGGGTATACCTTGAAAAAATCCTGAAAATTCGATTTTTTGATTATAACTCGTAAAGTATTGTATTTGGACGAAAAGATTTTATAACCTAAATTAAAGGTATTATAAAAATACATAATTTATGTTATGTAATATTTCTTGTAGCTTTTATAGTTTTTAAGATATTGACAAATAAAATTTTCTTTGGCTAAATTTTAGGTAAGGAACAAGATATCGAGATGCGGTTTTCGCGAGCTTGTTTAGGCATTATTTAGCTACTTTTTCATAAAGACAATGTACCAATGCATTAAATTTTTTTGAGAAAAACCACACCTAACCACAACTAACAAACTTTAAATATTTTAAGATTTATAGCCCAAGAATAGCTCTTTTCAACTAGCCCAGGTTTGTTAAAATCGGCTCGGCCGTTTCGAAGATACAGGGTGTGTTTGACGGAAACCTTTAAATACCCCTCACCACTTTATTTTTAGAGATATAGCAAAAATTGTTAAACAAAAAATGTTCAAATTATGCTCAACTTTAAAGATCAGTATTTTTTTGTTAGGTTAATATAGCAAAATTTACAGAAACATCACTTTTTTAAATTCAAGATTGCAGTTACGCTCCCTAGCGGCCATTTCAGAAACTTGAAAATAATTTCCAGCTATGTCTCTTGACCACCTTTACCAACAATATTTTTTCCCAACGCTGTGCGATAAATATTTTCCGAGATACAGCCGGCCTCCTTTCTTAGTTGTACACCCTGTACAAACATCCAAATATTGCATTTTCTGGCTTCTTTAAGACAACGCGTTAGTGCTACCACAGATATGATACAAATAACCACTTCTCTTAAACTCTTCTATATTTATTTACTAGGTAATATCATCCAGACGTGACCTGCACTTTGGTGCACCTGGAATCCAAACCACACACAACTGCACGTGGCCTTTGTCCTTGATTACTCATCACGCCAGACGTTAATTTTGCTGATCTAACGAGAAGCTGGCTGTGTTATAACGAGGCAAAGGATATTGTTTGCTTTTTAGTTATTTTTACTTTCACAACATTTAAAGTTTGTATAGTGCATAAGGGACCCCGCACCATTTAAATTGAAATCTTGTCTACTCTGAAATATTGTGAAAATGTAGAATTAGATAGATTAAATTATGCTAAACAAGAAATATTATTTGGTCCAGGGACCGTTATGCCCGTTAAAAAATCTTATAAGCTCTTGAAGCTAAACGAGATAACTCCTACCAGAACAAAAGAAATTCTTTGTCTACGGTAAAATATTGTGAAAATCTAGGATTAGATAGATTAAATCATGCTGAACAAGAAATGTCCTTGGTCCAAGGCCCGCTATGCTGTTAAATAAAATTATAAGCTCTGGAAGCAAAACGAGATAACTCCTACCAGAACAGTAGAAATTCTTTGTCTACGGTGAAATGTTGCGGAAATCTAGGATTAGATGGATTAAATGATGCTAATCAAGAAATATCATTTGGTCCAAGGCCCGTTATGCTCGTTAAAACAAGTTATAAGCTCTTGA
This sequence comes from Listronotus oregonensis, assembly GCA_019359885.1. Lineage (NCBI taxonomy): Eukaryota > Metazoa > Arthropoda > Insecta > Coleoptera > Curculionidae > Listronotus > Listronotus oregonensis. Next base: position 184,256 of record JAHBCN010000445.1, on the reverse strand, counting down.
AGCCAAACGAAAAAACTTCTACCAGAACAGAAGAAATTCTAGAGGGGCATTGTACCTATAGGTTTTAAATTTATGTGTAAACGTTAAAATTGTTTACCATAAAAAATCTCATTTCTGTTGAATCTTTAGTTACCCTTTACTGGTTTTAGTTTCTTTCCTTTAGAAAGTTTTAGTGACTTCTTAGGGCATTTCTCAATCGTGAATTCAGATTCACATCTAGCGTAATTTTTGCATTCACTATTGAGCTCGAATACCCTCCGCATGTCCAGCCTCAATGCTCTACATAAAACTCACGCGAGTATTGAATTACCCTCATTATCCAAAAATTGCCCATCATGGGTCATTTATGAGCGGACGTGCCCATCGATGGATGAGATTTTTTTTAAACCTCCGCGCATTTGAGCTGAATCACGCTAGATGTAAATTTTTTAGGGTACCCATGGTTCATGGGCAGAAGTACCCATGTGGTTATCAAAATAGAATTAGATGATTACTGACCTTAATACTTTTTGCCATCCAAAGATAATACTGATCCAATAATTATTTTTTCAGTTACATTGTATACCACAAATGATGAATTGAACCCGTTCAGATAACTAACATGCGCTGAGAAGTCACCAAAACTTCCCAAAAGAAATAAACTAAAACCAGTAAAGGGTACTCAAATATTCAACAGAAATAAGATTTATTGTGGTTTACAAAGCCCCTCCAGAATTTCTTTTGTTCTGGTAGAAGTTATCTCGTTTGGTTTTAGGAGCTTATAACTTTTTTTAACGGGCATAGCGGGCCTTGGGCCAAAGGACATTTCTTGTTTAGCATGATTTAATCTATCTAATTCTAGATTTTCACAATAGTTCACCGTAGACAAAGAATTTCTACTGTTCTTGTAGAAGTTATCTCGTTTGGCTTTAAAGCTAATATTTTTTTTAACGGGCATAAAGGGCCTTGGACCAAATAATATTTCTTATTTAGCATGATTTAATCTATCTTATCCTAGATTTGACAACATTTCACCGTAGACAAGATTTAAATACATATAGTGCGGGGTCCTTTGATAACAGAACTTTTTTAATTTTGCTAACGTTCAAGTAAAAACAATTTAAATTAGCATTTTCTCTTAAGAAATAATTTTTAACCTTAATCTATTTTAAATTATTAGAGGAAAATTAATTCTCTTATTCAAGAGCAGATTTTTATTAAAAATAAATATGTAAAATAGGAAAAAATTAGCTATAAAATTACTAGTTTTTAATTTAAGGATGGTACGTTATGGTGTAAAAGGAAAAATATTTAGTATAATTTATTTACACTTTGGTTTAAAAAAAAGTTTGTTTTAAAAGCTTAATATTAAATTCTGAAAATTTAATAGTGTTGTTATTAGTAAAGTAAATTACTTAAACTTATGTTTGCAGTTTATGTCTGAAATTAAACTATGGTAGTGTCTTGTTTTAGTCATAGAGTTATTATTATTTAATTATTTTAGTGCATACATCTTGCTATTTATTGTAAAATGTTCAAACACAGACAAAAAAATTAAACTTATGAATGTAAATCAAATCTTTATGCGATATTGTGTAAATTAAGTTAATGTTATTTATGAAAAGTAATTGTTGGGTATAGGCCAAAAAAAAATTATATACAATTGGACCGCTTTAGTCCTGATCCCGAAGTAAAGAGACAGCCTACTTAGTCCTATTGACTTCTCTGAACTAGCAGATCAAATAAAAAAAAAGAAGAACCCCAAAAAAATTAAATACTTATTTACGTTCTGATGGCAAGTCTGCCACCGTTTTTATGATAAAACTGAAATAAAATATGAAATTAAATTAAAATTTGTAAAATTTTGAAAAAAAAAACAGTAAATATTTGAAGACAGTTTTTTTGAATTTTTTGACGCAATGTCATACATAACATTAATCTTTTATAACTGGTATATTTAAGACTATAAGATTTTTAAAAATGTTAAAAAAAATATACTGCGGTGGACTTAAAATCGTTGAGAGCTTTTTAATTATATATTTTTTAGAAATATTCTATTTTAATTTAATTTTTTATTAATAAAATAATCAGATGACTTATTTAAAGTAAAATATACAGGGTGATTCAAAAAATATATTCCATCGCCCAGTGCAATGTGCATAAGACCTATTTTTGCTTAGTTTTACATAAAATAAATTACCCTTGGATTAACTCGATATAAACAACTCTTAAAATAATCCAATTTTAAACTTGCGCGATCCAAAAAATTTAACATTTTAAAATTATTAACAATTTAATTTTTACAAAACATCAATAAAACAAAGATTAGATGCGTGCATTTAAGCAAGGGGTAGACACTTACTGCAATTTTTTTTTTGTGTTTTCTGGCCTCGGGCTCTGCCCATTTACTTATGATATGAAGGGAAGTTATTTAAACTTATATCTTTTTGGACTACTTACACATACTTATGTATATTTTTTTGTGCACGATAAATTTTAAAAATATGTAATTAAATGCCTAAAGAATAGAGATTTTAATTTAACCATTGATTAAAGGAATAATGTTTAAATAACTCTAGTTTTTTACTCTAGATTTTGACAAACAATACGAATATTTAATTAACAAAGTTATATATAATTATAATAAAATTATGTTTTTTAATATATATAACTGTATTAGTTAAAAATTGCTAAAATACAATTATATGTAATTCAACACAATTTTAAATTTTGTATGTTTATCTAAAACCTAAAATAAAAGCACAAATTTTGTCACACTTTAATATAATGTATTTAATTTTAGAAAAAAAACTATAAGGTATAATTTTTGGTACAAAAATAAAATAAGTTATTATTTCTTCGGGTCCAAAAGTTACTTCCCAAAAAGTATAAAGCTAAAAGTGTGTTTATTTTAAAATTTAAATGATTGTAGATACATTATGGATTTAAGGAAAAAATTTCCTGTTAAGTGTAAATAAATCGTTTTATTCTAGTTCTTAAAAATACGCCTAAAAATAAGGACAAAGACAAAAAATTTGCTTGGTAACATCATAAAAGCTTTCCTGTGTTTTTACTTACTCCATATAAATATAAGTATTTTTTAAAATAATATTTAGTATCGTTTTAAATTTAATTTAGCTTGTAGTACCATTTAATAAAATTATTGCTAAGATGATAAAAGAGTAACCATACGATCACAAAAATGCAAATTAGTCTTTTAAAAAATAATAGACTGAAATCGTGACTAGTTTATTTCTACAGTACCACTTATAAACTTTTGCCTTTTATTAAAAATAAAGGCGAAAAGACTCCTTATTATACAATATATTATTGGATTATTTTTTTTAGCTTAAGCTTATCGTAACGTTAAAACTAATACTAAGGAGGTTATACTAAATTAAATACATAGTGTTAAATAAAATTATTTTAATATTTAGAAATACTCTAAAGTCATATTGCAATTGCACGAGAACTACACGTCAAAATATGGGGCAGACTTGTACAAATCCACGTCTTTATTACATTCGGCAATACAGCAAATCTAATTTCCACATGAATTATCCAAGATCCAGACATCGGCATACACACAAATATAAATTTAGTTTGTACCCCGCTGACTGCGAAATGTATTTTTCCTCATATTGCCTCTATGCAGCTTGTGCTGCTTCTTAAGATTGGCAAAAAGGCGACTTTAAATGAAATATGGCATTTGTGAAATTTTATTACATTTTTTTTCTTTTAAAACGTGGCGTTTTTAAAGAAATATATAGCTTAGTGTAAACTTTTATAAGAAATTATGTAAACATACAATTTGCATAGAAATATTAAAAATAAGAACTATATAATTAGAAAAAATATGGAATATGGACGGATGTTTTTTTATTACAAAATGGTTTTTAAGTTACTTGCCAGACTTAAAGACGAAACCGCTTTGGTCTAGGTCCCAGTGTATAGACTTTTGCATGCATTAAGTGCATATAACCCTCTTGTAAGTCTGTCGCAGTTGCTAAGGACATTTTGTTTTAAATGAGTTCGCCACAACAAAATAGAACATATCTTTATTTCTATATTGTTGTATTTAATTGTTGCGGAAAAGTATAATATATATATATATATATATATATATATATATATATATATATATATATATATATATATATATATATATATATATATATATATATATATATATATATATATATATATATATAATATATATATATATATATAAATATTTAAATTAATTAAAAAAGTGCCACAGATCGAGTGCATGAGGGATTGAAACAGTAAGAGATCGAAGTCGTTAAATTATGGCAAAGTTGCGCATTTAGGTGCCTAACAACATGCCGTTTAGAAAGTTGTAAAATTAGTAGTACTTCTGGAGATATCTGGAAAAAACTGAAATTTCGCGATTTCTTTTTATTTTTTATTGACGTTATTTAAAGAGATAGGGAAAAACAAAAAACACTTTGTTATGGCCACTTTTTAAGATCTACAAAACAACGTTAAGAGATTTTCCGTACGACGTTTCGTTTTCGTTAAACCATCATCAACTTTATTTTTTTAAATACGACACTCAATTGTTTTATGCATTTTTTTAAAGCAGTTATAATCCCAATTACAATGATGTATAACACTTAATATTTTTCTGTTAAATAAACATATTTGCCATAAGAGACAAGGAGTTAGACAAGGAACGCACATCATTTCTTATAGGGGCTTTCCATATTTGTTCATAAATATTAAGTGTTATACATTTTTGTAATTGGGATAACAAGGGGTTTAAAAAAATTAAATAAAAAACCCAGGTCCGCATTTAAAAAAATAAAGTTGATGATGGTTTAACGAAAACGAAACGTCGTACGGAAAATCTCTTAACGTTGTTTTGTATAGCTTAAAAAGTGGCCATGAGAAAGTGTCTTTTGTTTTTCCATATCTCTTTAAATAACGTCAGCAAAAAATAAAAACGAAATCGCAAAATTTCGTTTTCCGGATATCTCCGGAGGTACTCGGAATTTTGCAACCTTCTAAAGTGGACATGGTTAGTTACGCAAATACACAACTTTGCCATAATTTAACGACTTCGTTCTGTCGGGAGATCCCCCTGCATGCCTATCTGTCACCCTGTATATATATATATATATATATATATATATATATATATATATATATATATATATATATATATATATATATATATATATATATATATTATATATATATATAATATATATATATATATATATATATATATATATATATATATATATATATATATATATATATATATATATATATATATATATATATTTTATATATATATATATATATATATATATATATATATATATATATATATATATATATATATATATATATATATATATATATATAATAATGTCCTAAGTTCTGTACATATGGAAATATAAGAAAAAAGTGGTCAAAAATTTGACGATTTATTAGCCAAAGTGGGTACGCAGTCCCGTTTTAGGGACCGAAACCCCCCAAGGCACAACCAGAAATCACCAAATGAATAAATTCAGCGAGAAAAAAAAAGGGAGAAGAAGGACTCGAACTGACGATAAGGTCAACCAGTGCCAAAAGGTTTATCTCGTATTTATAATGTTTTAAGAGGGGGAAAATTTAAGTTTACGGTTTTGGTAATTAAATATAACCGCGAAAAAATTTTAATGCAGGGAATTGTTTCCAGAGGCCAAAATAATTTATGTAGTCCTGAGGCCCAAATTATTTTTTTTTTTTAATTTTGAAAAAAAAAAAATTAAGGGGATAGAGTAACCAGTGTGCCCCAAACTAACTAAGAAAAACAAACCGTTCCCCCCAATACAATGCAAATACATTACCCCGTGATGTTCAATATTCTAAATTTATTTAATAAACCCTAGAAATGGATAAAAAAACATGACGTTTTTGGGCATTTACATGAAAAATTTTTAGACTGGTCTTACCCTATTGACCAGTAAGGAGATAAACTAAATAAAATATGCTATTGTCTACGAGTAACATCAAAATATTTAAAAGAAACAGCCTAACGCACACTGTATTTTCCGAATAGGTTTGGAATAACTTTGTGGGAAAAAAATTTAAAGGGTAGGATCTTTTTGTCATACAAAAACGTGTTCTAAGATTAATTTACAATCTGTCATATACACAATCGTGGGGGTGTTTTAATGTCTAAGAGTCTACTAACCATTTGTGCTTTGTACATTAATGAAACTGTTTATTAATTTTTTATTAAAATTAGGATAAATTTAACACTCATATTAACCATCATTATAGTACTAGAACACGGAATATAAACTACCCATTACATAGGTTAACTTTATCAAAACACAATTCACACTATATGTGAATAAAAATGTATAATAAATTGGACAATGGAATAAAGAATGCCCCTACGAGCGGTTGTTTAAAACATAATTTAAACAGTTTTTTTGTAAATTTGGAACTTCTACAGTCTGAATGACTATCTGGATACTTAGGAAGATTTAAATTGTTTATGTATGTGTGTATGTATATGTTTATATTATGTCCATAAATTTTTGTTGTTAAAGACGTTTCATTTTATGATGTATATAACTTTTATTGTAATGTTATTTTAAAACAAAGAGAAATAAAAATAAGTAAATAATTATTTTTAAAACAGGATAGCTGTTAAGACAGTCGTAGACAAACAAGGAACTACTGTTGTGCTTTTATGAATAAATAAAAATTATACTGTATACATATATTAATTTTTGCTGCAGTTCTTGAAAGCCTTTGCTCTTCACCTTGATACATATACATATCTACCCTAAGAGGCAATTCCTAAGCCCTTAAACTCCTTATTCTTTAATTAAAATACAAAGAAAATACTTAGTGGCGGACCCGTCTACAGCTTTAAATAAAGTATCTCTTGACCCGCTTAATCTTTACTATAACCGAGCACCCGTTACATTTTAGTTTCGAGATAAAACAACATTTCGCGTAGTAATTTAATTCTTAAGGAATTTTTACTTCGTTGCAAAAATGTTTGTTCTGATAACATGGTGGCCGCAACGTAATGAAATTTGAAAGTTTACCAGGTAATTTCACAGCTACCGGGTATTATTTTAGTACAGTATGGAAATAAAAAAATAATTTTTTGCTTAAATAATTTAAGCTAAGAAAAAGAACAGATTTTTAAAACTTGAACTCCGCCCATTTACAAGTGCTGTCGAAAAATATTTATTTAAATGACTGATATATTAGCCTAAATATTTACCTTAAGACAATTTACTTTTAACAAAATGATATTAAACATAATTTTCCCCTATTACCACATTAGTTGTTAAACTGTATTTTTTAAAAATATTTAATTTAAAATAACCACAAAAGCGGTAACTATAATTTTTTTGTAACTAAAAATACCCTTAATCTGTTTTTTACAAAAGTGTTCTTAATTTAAAAATATTTAAAACTAATTTTTAAACAATACAATTCTTATTATGCGTAAAATTGCTATTCAAAAAACTGAATACTGTATCAGAGCCAAAAATGTGTTTCTATTAAAGATCCTAACGAAAAATTTATGGATGTCCATTATCTTGCCATCATCTTCCACCTAAATTTGATTTTTAATTTCGTACATAGGTTTGTCAAAAACAGCTTAAATATTTAATTAGATAAATATGCCTTAAACTAATGTTAAGATAAAATTGAAATATTATTGTTAGTATAATTTACAAAATGGCAAATTTTTTTTAATAATAGTCTACTAAAAGCGAAAACTAATTTAATTTTTAATGCCAATGAACATATTTGTCAGTTAGAAGAGGTTTTTATAAAGAACAACTTTTTTCGTAACATTAAGTTTAAAAAGTTTCCCATATATAGAATACACATTATATATATATATATATATATATATATTATATATATATATATATATATATATATATATATATATATATATATATATATATATATATATATATATATATATATATATATATATATATATATATATATATATATATATATATATATATATATATATATATATATATATATATAATGGAAATCGCGAATATAGGGTGGACAAAATAATGCGACTTTCGTTATGCCATTTTTTAATTGGGCGCTATATCAATATACAGGGCGTCAAAATGAGAAACTATAAAATCGTTTTTTGAATAAGTCGGTGTTTCATAAGATATTAAATTAAAATTTGGTGTGAGGGTTTTTGGAACAGAAATTGAAATTTGTTCCGGATTCGCTTACCTTGCAGAGGGCGCCATCTGCGGTATATTGATGTGTTAAAAATACAAAACTTTGTGTACCCTGTTATAAAAAAAAAATTCCAATTATCCAATCTTTTCTTGTAAAAAAACTATTCTTAGTAAATGTCGGCCTGAGAATCAGTTTATTAGATATCTTAATTTTAAAATCTAGATAATTCTTTCTAAACAAATTGGCTGACCTCGGGCACCAGTAACTTTTTACGTACTGTCAAAGTAACAAATTTAAACGCTTCTGACGCTCTTAACAAGCTTCTCAATTACTTCTAAAATAAATTTACATTTTTTAATTACATATTTGTATTTGGTGTGTTTTCTTACAACTTATAAAACCATAATGGCTCATAGACCAAGAAATGTACCCTTTCCCGAAATGGCGGATATGGTTTTGATGTTTATTAAGTTTTAAATATTATTGTAAACAGTAAATACCTGTCAATTCTCAACCAGGAAAATGTGACTCCAATGCTAGTTTAGCCGCTAGACGCTATGTCCAGACATTCCTAAACCGATTTCATCCCAAAAGAAAATATTTTTTAAATTTGATTAACCGCCTAAGGGAGACTGGAAGTTTAGGCGAAAGACGGAAGGGTAATTGCGGCCGACCTTGTGCGGTTCAACCAGGGCAAGAGGAAGAAATTTTAAGAATTGTCGAAAAATCACCAAACATTAGTACTAGGGTTTTGGCTGAACGGGTGAAAAATATTGGGAAAACCGAGACACATAATATTTTACGGAGTCAACAACTTTACCCATTTCATCTTCAAAAAGTACAGGGTCTTTTACCCGACGATCCCGAGGCAAGACTTGTTTTTGTAGGTGGTTATGTGAAATGAATAACAGAAATGTGGATTTTATAAGAGCGATTCTGTTTACTGACGAATCCACGTTCACGAGAAACGGCATGACAAATATCCATAACGCACTGAAGGGAATCCTAGGGCCATAGTTGAGACACATCATCAAGTAAATTTTAAAGTCAATGTCTGGGCAGGTGTTGTGGATAACTTCTTTTAGGACCTGTCATTTTACCAGGTAATTTGACTGGTGATTCATTTCTGTTGTTTCTACAAGAAATACTGCCCGATTTGCTTGATGATTTGCCTCTAAATTTAAGACAAAATCTTTGGTTTCCTAATCGCTGGATTGTTCGGGGTCGAGATTCTTCCTGTTCGGGGTCGACCCTGTTCTGCCCACCTTCCCTTGGATTTTTCAGTCTTGGGATTATGAAAGACTTGGTGTATATGGTTCAGATTTTAAAGAGGATCATTTAAAAGAATCATTGCAGCTGGAGAGCATTTCAGGTTGAATCCAAATATTTTTCAAAGCCTTAGATTTTCTTTAATAAAGAGGGCTCGTATGTGTATACAAATGAATGGAGGTCACGTAGAACAAATAATTTAGGGTCATTATTTTATGATTTTTATTATAATAAGTAATTTAGCGTTAATTTAGAAAAAATAATTTACGTTTATTTTGTTAACTTGTTAAAATGTATCTAGATTTTAAAATTAAGATATCTAATAAACGGATTCTCAGGCCGACATTTACTAAGAATACTTTTTTTACAAGAAAAGATTGGATAATAAGAATTTTTTACTAGAACTTTATTATACAGGGGTACAAAAAAGTTTTGGTATTTTTAACACATGCAATATACCGCAGGTGGCGCCCTCTGCAAGGTATAGCGAATCCGTGAACCGATTTCAATTTCTCGTTCCAAAAAACCCCCTCACACCAAATTTTAATTTAATATCTTATGAAACACTCGACTTACTTAAAAAAACGATTTTATATTTTCATTTTGACGCCCTGTATATTGAATACCGAGCGCCCAATTAAAAAATGGCATAACAAAGTGGCATTATTTTGGTCCACCCTATATGTGGCCGGCGGATTGGCCTCCTTTCCGGACACCCCTTTATATATATATATATATATATATATATATATATATATATATATATATATATATATATATATATATATATATATATATATATATATATATATATATATATATATAAAAAAAATAGGGTGTCCCACTAAGGTGGCGAGGTAGTTATTACGAAACATAGGCCCTAGAACCTCGAGGAAAAAAATTTAATTACTAAATCGGCCAAAGGAAATTAAACGAATATATTTTAAAGCTTCTAGAATGGCCGCTAGATGGCGTAACAGCTAAGACAAAACAAAAAATTTGAATTTTCTTAAAAATTGTTTAATTAAGGTACTATTTTGAGAACGGGAATAAAAAGCTCATCCAATTCTGCGTCAGTTTGCCCTTAAGATTTTTTTCGTATCTCTGATAATAAGGGTGGGGGGAGCTGGTATATAAATTATTTTTAAAATTGCTTTAACCTTCGTACCCATTATCCAAATTTACTCAACTTGAGTTCCTTTGACAGAGAATCTTAAGCTTATTAAAAAAAATATTTTAGTGATGGCCGCTAGTTCTTATCTTTTTTTCCAGAGGGCGCTGTTCGTAAAAGTTTCAGTTTTTTCAAATTTTCTTTAAAAAATTAAATGAGACGGCATACTTTTTTACGGCAGTTTTAAAGAGTTTAAAAATGGCTAAATTTTGGCAAAATCCGCGTTCTGATATCTTTATTCGTTTTCGAGTTATTTTCAATTAACCTATTTTTTTCTTCAAAAATTAATGTTAGCCATTAAACAAATGCTTTTTTCTGAGTAAAGTCTTAGCTAAGTAGGCCTTGAAAGCAATAAAATACTTTTTTTTATTTAAAACTTACCGCATTTAAAAGCAAACGTGCTAACAGCAAGATAAAATAAGAACTCTATTAGAACACTAACACTATTAAACAGAAATGATGATAAAACACATTATTGTTTAAAAAGAGAACAAAAACGAAATGTCTTTACAAATGTTCAAGATACTTTCCATTATTTTCAATGCAACGATTTAGCCTACGGTGGGTGCTTAATACGGCTACTTCAATTTCAGGTCTTGGAATTTGAGCAATAGCATTTTAAATGCTTTCAATCATATTTTCTGAAGTAGTAGGACGTGTCTGAAAAACTATGTCTTTTACTCTTCCCCATAAATAAAAATCGAGCACAGTAAGGTCCGGGGATCTAGCTGGCCATGGAAACAAACTTTCCCTTCATATCCAACGGTTTGTGTGATTTTGGTCTAAAAAGTAACAAACTCTCTAAGAAAATTGTGCCGGACATCCATCATGTTGAAACCACATATTTATTCTTGTTTGTAGAGGAACGTTCTCTAAAAGAGCCGGTAAGACGTTTGTTAAAAAGTGCAAATAAATCTCTCCGTTTAAAAAACCATCAAAAATAAACGGTCCAATAATTTGATCACCCAAAATGCCACACCACGCATTCACACTTCATCGATTTTGATGATCTACTTTACGCATCCAGTGAGGATTATCTATCGACCAATAATGCATATTATGCAAATTGACACCTTCAGTGCTCGTGAACGTTGCTTCGTCAGTCCATAGTATACGGGACAAAAAATGGGGATCTACGACGACCATAGTTCTTAACCAGTAACAGTGGTCTAATCTTCTGTCAATGAGTTATGATAAATCAAATGTCAAACTATTCTAATAGCATGCTAAGCTATGCTAGATTGACGAAATTTTGTTTTCATGACAATCTGGATCAAAGTAAGGAATGGTTTTTCCTAAATGAAGTATTAATGTTATTTCTTTATGTTTGGAATAAAAATTAAAATTTAAAGAAAAATAAAAGTATTTTATTGTTTTCAAGGCCTACTTAGCTAAGACTTTACGCAGAAAAAGCATTTGTTTAATGGCTAACATTAATTTTTGAAGAAAAAATAGGTTATTTGAAAATAACTCGAAAACGAATAAAGATATCACAACGCGGATTTTGCCAAAATTTAGCCATTTTTATACTCTTTAAAACTGCCATAAAAAAAGTATGCCGTATCATTTAATTTTTTAAAGAAAATTTGAAAAAACTGAAACTTTTACGAACAGCGCCCTCTGGAAAAAAAGATAAGAACTAGCGGCCATCACTAAAATAAATTTTTTAATAAGCTTAAGATTCTCTGTCAAACGAACTCAAGTTGAGTAAAATAAGGCTTTAAAATATTTTCGTTTAATTATCTTTGGCCGATTTAGTAGTAAATTATTTTTCCTGAAGCTCTAGGGCTTATGGTATATTCATAAAAATAAACTGTACACTTAATTACACCCTATGAGACACCTTTATATATATACATATTATAATATATATATATATATATATATATATATATATATATATATATATATATATATATATATATATTAATTAATATATATATATATATATATATATATATATATATATATATATATATATATATATATATATATATATATATATATATATATAATAGTTAAGTGCCTGTAAATTATACTAACAATAAAACTTATTTCAATTTTATCTTGCATACTTAGTTTCAACGGCATATTTATCTAATTAAATATTTAAACTGATGTTCCGGACAAAAACCATATGTAGCTGATAGTTAAAAAATTCAAATTCAGGTGGAAGATGATGGCAAGATAATGGACATGCCATTAAGAATCAAGATTTTAATTTTAAAGTTTATTTTCAATAATAGTATACTAAGCGTTAAAACAGTTATAATTTTTAGTGCCAAATATGTTTTCTTATTTCATTTTGCTTTAAAATTAAAATTAAGGGTACTTTTCTTAAAGGTCAATTCTGTTTTTTTTTTAATTTTTTAAAACATTGTTTACAAAGCTCATAGATGCAAAGGTATATTAACAAAGAATGGATAACTGGAAAAAAGAAAGCTGGATTTACTTTTTACAAAGAGGTGTTAATAAAGCAATTTATTTTATGATTAAATAACTAATCGATGTCTATCTTTAAGATTAGTTTAAAAAAAAAGCTTTAAGTTTTTTAATGAAAAATTTAAAATATTTAGGTTAAAATTTAAACTAATTTACACATTTTTGGCTCTGATACAGAATTCAGTTTCTTGAATAGCAATTTTACGCATAATAAGAATTGTATTGTTTAAAAATAAATTTCAAATATTTTAAAATTAAGAACTCTTTTGTAAAAAACAGATTAAGGGTATTTTTACTTACAAAAAAAATTATAGTTAACTCTTTTGTGATTATTTTAAATTATATTTTTTTAAAAAGTACAGTTTAACAACTAATGTGGTAATAGGTAAAATTTATGTTTAATATCATTTTGTAAAAAGTAAGTTGTCTTAAGGTAAATATTTAGGCTAATATATCAGTCATTTAAATAATCATTTTATGTATCTCAACAGCACTTTTAAATGTGGCGAAGTTCAAGTTTTAAAAATCTGTTCTTTTTCTTAGCTTAAATTATTTAACCAAATTTTTTTTATTTCCATACTATACTAAAATAATACCCGGTAGCTGTGGAATTACCTGGTAAACTTTCAAATTTCATTACGTTGCGGCACCATGTTATCAGAACCAACATTTTTGCAACGAAGTAAAAATTCCTTAAGAACTAAATTACTACGCGAAATGTTGTTTTATCTCAAAACTAAAATGTAACGGGTGCTCGGTTATAGTAAAGATTAAGCGGGTCAAGAGATACTTTATTTAAAGCAGTAGACGGGTCCGCCACTAAGTATTTTCTTTGTATTTTAATTAAAGAATAAGGAGTTTAAGGGCTTAGGAATTGCCTCTTAGGGTAGATATGTATATGTATCAAGGTAAAGAACAAAGGCTTCCAAGAACTGCAGTAAAATTTAATATATGTATACAGTATAATTTTCTACGTCTACGACTGTCTTAACAGCTATCCTGTTTTAAAAATAATTATTAACTTATTTATTTATCTCTCTTTGTTTTAAAATAACATTGCAATAAAAGTTATATACATTATAAAATGAAACGTCTTTAACAACAAAAATTCATGGACATAATATAAACATATACATACACACATTCATAAACAATTTAAATATTCCTAAGTATCCAGATAGTCATTCAGACTGTAAAGTTCCAAATTTACAAAAAAAACTGTTATAATTATTTTTTAAACAACCGCTCGTAGGGGCATTCTTTATTCCAATGTCCAGTTTATTATACATTTTTATTCACATATACAGTGTGAATTGTGTTTTGATAAAGTTAACCTATGTAATGGGTAGTTTATATCCCGTGTTCTAGTACTATAATGGGGTTAATATGAGTGTTAAATTTATCCAAATTTAAATAAAAAATTAAAACAGTTTCATTTATTTACAAAGCACAAATGGTTAGTAGACTCTTAGAGTTTAAAACACCCCCCACGATTGTGTATATGACAGATTGTAAATTAATCTTAGAACACGTTTTTGTATGACAAAAAGATCCTACCCTTTAAAATTTTTTCCCCACAAAGTTATTCAAAACCTAAGTGTGTCTTCAAAATTCGCAAAATACAGTGTGCGTTAGGCTGTTTCTTTTAAATATTTTGATGTTACGCGTAGACAATAGCATATTTTATTTAATTTATCTCCTTTCTGGTCAATATGGTAAGACCAGTCTAAAAATTGGTCCATGTAAATGCCCAAAAACTTGTTTTTTTTTATCCATTTCTAAGGTTTATTAAATAAATTTGGAATATTAAACATCACGGGGTAATGTATTTGCATTTTATTGGGGAGAACAAGGTTGCTTTGCTTAGTTGACTTTGGTGCACACTGGTTACTCTATCCCCTTAATTCTTTTTTTTTGCAAAATTAACAATATAAAAAATAATTTGGGCCGTCAGGACTACATAAATGATTTTGGCCTTTGGTAACTTAATTCCATGCATTCGCAAAATTTATTTCGCGGTTATATTTAATCTACCGCACAACCGTTAACTGTCAATTTTCCTATCTTAAAACCATTATAAATACGAGATAAACCTTTTTGGCACTGGTTGACCTAGATTGTCAGTTCAATGAGTCCGTTCTTCTGCCTTTTTTTACTCGCTGATTTTATTCATTTGGTGATTTCTGGTTGTGCCTTGGGGAGGTTTCGGTCCCTAAAACGAGGACTGCGTAGCCACTTTGGTTAATAAATTGTCAAATTTGTTGACTACTGTTTTCTTCTGTCCCAGAACCCTAATTAGAGAAGCTCTGTTGCCAGCACCCGGTTAATTAAAAACTAGTTGGCGTTTCCAGGCAAACATAAGGTTAAATTGCATAAGCTGAAGCTATAAAAGCGGCTTCATTGTTCGATAAAAAATTGATTTATGCGTCTTGTAGGGCCTTAACACTTGCACTAAAATCAATTGCATAAATTGTCGCCTGGAAGATAGCAAAAATATTTCCATAGACTTGACAAGTTTACATCAAGTTTTGTACATTTCCACCATCAGTTGTGCAATATTAAATATTCTGTTTCTTCTGACTTTTTAAGTCCTGGTACATAACTGCTTTATTCATTTTTGGCACTTCTTTACAAAATTAAATAACTAAAAATGAAATTAATTTTTAAGGTTTTAAAATACCAGTTTCTAAAACTGGTATGAGCTTCTTAGAATTATTACACTGCATGTAGCCACCTTTATATGAAAGCCCACTCTTTTTAAGCAAAGCACAAATTCCTCAGGAATTAAATTACTAGCCGGACCTGTTGTTTTGTAGCAAAACTAAAATAAAACAGGCGCTTGGCAATGTTAAAGTTTAGGCAGGTCAAGTGATGTTACACCTGAACTTTCAGACGTGTTTTGTATTAAATATTTTGTTGGTATTTTAATTAAAATACATGTTGCTGGCCAAATATATTACGGCTGCTACCGAAAATATAATCGTGCTATGGTGAATTTCTATGCTCATTTCGGCATACCTTTAATTAGTGAGAGATTGTTTTAACCTAGTACTCGCATAACTTTGCAAAAGTCAGGCCAAGCTGAAAAAAAAAGAAATATTTTAATTGACCTGTTTGTAATCGTCTAGTTTCTCACTGCATGTATCCATTAGTTGCATTATATATTTTATATATTTTTCAATGAAACTTTTTTTATTATTAAATTAATTAGAAATAGATATTATTATATATATATATATATATATATATATATATATATATATATATATATATATATATATATATATATATATATATATATATATATATATATATATATATATATATATATATATATATATATATATATATATATATATATATATATATATATATATATATTATATATATATATATATATATATATATATATATATATATATATATATATATATATATTTTTAAGCAAGAGGAACCAGAATAGGCAGTAAGACCACGCCTGGGGAGACAAAACCCCGGTCTCAGAGTGGAAGGATGGCTTCTTCTGAGTAAGAAAGTATAAAAGGAGGGAGTAATCTGGGCCTTTTCCATTGACGAGGTCTCATACCAGGCCTTGGAAGAAAAACAATTCCGAGCATTCTACAAGCTCGGAATGGTCACATTCCGCTCCATAAGCCGCCCGATGCCAGGGCCAAAAATCAGGGTGCTGCAAGCCAACCTGCAGCATATATGCTACGCTATGAGGAACTTCGACGTGGCCCTCATACAAGAACCCTGGGTCTACGGAGGAAAGGTAAGAGGTTTAGGGGACGTGGGTGGAGAACTTATATACAGTAGAACATCCGACGTCCCCAGAACATCCATAATAGTCAAAAAAGACATCAAAATACTACCACCAACTGATTTCTGTTTCAGAGACCTGGTAGCTGTTCAAATTAGGTCAGGGGATAGGGCCATGCCGAAGGAATTAATCTTCGGATCGGCATATCTGCCCTATGACGACCTACCACCAACCAAGGAGATGGAACACCTGGTGAGAAGCTGCAGAGGAAATGGATCGCAGCTCATCCTAGGATGCAATGCAAATGCACACCACATCTCCTGGGAAAGCACAGACACAAACCTAAGAGGTGAATCTTCATTACAATTTATTATGGCAAACAATTTGAACATATTAAATGTAGGCAATAAACCAACTCTTGTAAATAGTAGACTAAAAGAGGTACTAGATATAACACTACCTACAACTTACGTTGGAAGCAATGTTATCAACTGGCATGTATCCGAGGAGGTAAGCTGTTCAGATCACAGACACATAAACTTTACAATAGGGGGATATGAACCTATAGAAGAAACATATCGCAACCCTCGAAAAACGGACTGGGAAGCCTTTAAGGCAGACCTGGAATGTACACTGACACACACGACCTGGAAATAATGACGGATCAAATACAGGACACCAATATTTCTGCGTACAAAGAGAACTGCCCGCTGGTGATAAAAAAGTACTCGAGGAATGTGCCCTGGTGGAACGAGGAACTCAAACTGAAACTGAAAAAGAGGGCAAGGAGAAAATACAACAGGGCAACATTGGATAGGGAATCATACAAGAAGGCCCTTACTGAACATAACAAAGCATTGGGGAAAGCTAAGAGAGATTCATGGAGAAGGCACTGTGAGGAAATCGAAGGAACTCATGAGGCCGCCAGACTCCATAAGATTCTTTCAAAAGAACCTCAATCACAAATATTTAATCTAAAGAAACCCACACGGGATCACACAAGAACGGCAAATGAGACCATGAGAGAACTACTCAGGGTACACATTCCGGGATGCAAAATATCCAACATGTCACTGGAAGACTGCAAAAGTTCAGACCTAGGAAACCCAGGATACTGCTCCAGGGAGGACTGGCAGGTAGCAAAATCAGTGATAAACGTAGACAAAATTAAATGGGCGATAAACTCATTCGAATCATATAAATCGCCAGGAACAGATGGCATTTATCCAGTAATGCTCCAGAAAGGACCAGAGCTGTTACTACATAGACTGTGTCTACTTTTAAGAGGCAGCCTAGCTCTGGGCTAAATACCAACAACCTGGAGACTAATCAGAGTAGCATTCATTCCCAAATATTATTCTAAATAGAATAGCGCCTCATACGTCATTTTTTTGATGCTTGTATGCATGTAGTATTTAGTTTTTCTAGTCCAGAATCACTAAGTTATATCTGTTAATTTTAGATTAAGTATATTTAAAAAAAACAAATATATACACTAGGATGATACCAATACCGTTTTACAACAGGATCAATAATTTATAACGTGTACTTTGGAAACAGTCTTACCCAAAGTACTGACTATGTGGTACCAAATTATTAAAACAAAATGCTTTTTTGAGATATCCTAACGAGTCACTCTCTTAAAAAAAAACTTATAAATATAATTTTTTAAATTTTTACTCCGTCTGGATGAACCGTAAAAACGAAAGACAATTAATTTATTTTTTCATGGTTATCACAATTAAAATTAACCGATTTACCATATTTATAACACTTTAGATTTTTTAAATATTCTTATTTTTAAGGAGAAGTGTTTAAAAATAACAGAGGTCGCAGAATGTCATGCCCCAACAAAATAAAAGAAAATATGCCGATGGTGCCATTTAAATTTTAAAAAAAGTCAAAAAGTCAAACCAAAAGTAATACAAATCAACTGAATAGGTCAATCAATGCATAATTACATTTCAAATCAACAAAAAAAAATTAATTATTCTAACTAGTCATGTGATTTGCATTATTTGTCAAATACTATTTTTTCCAAAAATTTGAAAAGTGGGGTTATTTCTAAAATTATTGAAAGAAAGCTTTTCTAAATGCAATTTTTAAACTTTATGCAAAATTTTTGTTGTAGAGGATTATTTTAATTTTTCCCATTTTTTTTAATTGCACCACTATTAAAAATATAAAACTTAAGGCAAACTACATTAAACTTTTTAGTTTTGACAATGCTTTATTTCAATAACATTTTTTTTTTAAATAAGGTTAAGTTTGGCGTTTTTTGCACCCAAATAACAATCCATAAAAAGTAATAAAAATAAACAAAAAAAAAAAAAAGAAAGTCAAAAAATCTTTAAATATGTAGATGTTTCTTTTTTTTAAGTTTGTTAAATTGTTTAATTAAAATTTAAGAAATTTTGAAAGCAAAAATTAGTTTAAAACTTTTGTTTATTGGCTACTTTTTACTGGTACAATAATTAAAAACAATTGCCCTTGGGAAAATTTTTAAAAACCAACCTTTATTATAAAACCATTTGAAAGTTCCCATTGAGCTTTAAAATTGTTTATTTTTAAAAAATTATTTTGACAAGTTTTTTTGCATATTGGTTTTTTTAAATGGACCTTATTTTTAAAATTTGAAAAATTGTTTAACGGCATAAGGATCTAAGTTTGGTATGTATCTAAATTAATTTTTTGTAATGTGGTTTTTTAATTTTAATTTTATGTATGTTGATTTTTTTGACGTTTTCAAAGTAGGGCTTTCCCTTTTCCCTGGTCTTTGGAAATTTTTTCTTTTACCAATTGTTCTTAAAAAATTTTTTTTTTTTTTTTATATTTAATATATTTTAAGAAAAATTTATAGGTGCCCTAGCTCTGGGATACATTTAAGTCCCACCAAGGCCAGTTCGAATCCTTAATGTTTATCAAATTTTAATTTTTTTAATTTTTTTTCTTGGTTTTTCTTGTCTATCGTGTAAAAAGTTTTTATAAGAAAACAGAATGTTATATTTTTGTTTTTCAGAAATTTTTGATTTTGAATAATTTAACCTAAAAAAACTTTTTAGCGATTTTCATGGTAGAGGCTTAGGGGTTTGGCTTTTTGCCTCATAATATTTTTGCTTTTTATGTTAAAGATTTGGGTTCATTACCAGTCTTTTAATGTGTCTTTTTTAATTATAGGCCCTTTTTTAAATGGCAATCCAGCCAGAAACTTATAATTATACAAAGTGGTTTTTCTGCCCTATCCCGCTACCTTCTCCAGGTTTCATAAAAAATTTTTATAAACAAAACAATAATTTTAAAACGTTTAACTAAATTTGTTCGCTTTTATTTTATCCACGTCCAAATATGTGATTAATAGAATTTTTAATTTGTTAATATTTGCATTAGAATTATGACAAGCACAAAACCTTTAAAATCTACCAAGTTAGGGGATTACAAAAATTTACTCTTTAAAAGTTTTAAATCCCTTTTAAAAAAATTAAAAACAGCAAAAATATAAAATTTTCTCTAAAACCATAAACTGAAACTCTCAAATGCACAAAATTTGAAAAAAAATCTATCCATAAGAAAAACAAAACATTAAAAATATTTTTACTTTGTGAAAATTAGGTTTTTATATTTTTGTATATTTGTGTACAATCAATTACAACAAAATTTGGGATATTTTTAAAAGGCATAACATTTTTCCGCCAATCGTTTAAAAAAATTGTAAGTCATTAAATCTCCATTTCGATAGTGTTTCTTGTAAATTACTTACAATACTTTTTACTCTATAAGTAGAAAAGTGTGCTCAGCTTAAGATTTTAATAAACCCTATAATTTTAAACATTTTGTTAACCTAACGTTTCATAAATTTTACAACTTTTTTCTTTGCAATGATAAAAAAGTCCTATTTATTTAATATAACTGACACTGCATGTTAAAAACTTTTGGTCAAATTTTTTTAAAGGCTGTATTTGGAAAATCTTAAAACATTTTTTTAATAATAATGCCACAAGTACTACAGGTATGGGAAAATCAGAAGCATAGATAAAAAATAATAATAATACCCAAATAAAGTTCTGAAAAACTGAAGCCAAAGCAGATTTCTCGTGTGGTGTAAAAATTTGGACTTTCTTTGTAAATTATATTATAATATTAAATATACTATTTTTTCTTAAATGAAAAAATAAATACCATTTTGGTCAGAACTACGTACACTGCATGCTAAGATTTTTTGGTCAAATTGCTTAAAGGCTGTTTTTGTAAAATCTGCAAAAAAGTTTTTATAGTCATATGGCCAGATGTAAAATTATGCAAAAAGTGGGAGCATTAATATAAAATAGTACCAATACCTAGATGAAGTTTTTACACGAAAGAATGTGAAAGTTCGAGACAAAGCAGATGTCAATAAAAATTAAGACTTTATTTTTACTTTGATGCACTATGTCTTTCTGATAGAAATTAAAATAACATTATGTCTTATATTTACTTAAATGGTTAATATTGTTTAATTGTTAAAATATTTATAAAGGCAATTTTTATTGGATAAAAAATGTAATTTAATGCAAAAGTTCGATAACCGCAGTTTTGCTTTGTACAATTTTATTATATAACTTGCAACCTTTTAACTTTACGGCTGGATTTATAATCAATTAATTAAATTCCCTGTCACGAAAAACGTACATAAAACGCATTGTATATGAGGTAAGCGAACTACATCGACTTTCTTTTTCATGCAAATTATGTTACTCGGCAAAATTCAATATTTCATAAAACGCGATTTTCTATTTAGCGTTTATAATATTAACTAGTTTTATAGGTTTTTTGCTAGAGTTTAAGGAAACTTGCATTAAGGCGATGAATAGATTCTATGAAAAAGCTATTGTATATACAATCGATGGGACTATGAGCTAAACATATAAATATAAAAATTATTTTAAGAAAAGGCTTTAAGTAAAAATGTATTTGTAAGGTCGCTGTTTACAGGTTTTTAACTTTAAATATACAAGATTTGCGAAGCAAGATTTGTAATCCTCTTTAATGTGGACATGGCTGAATTTTATGGAGTAAGAGTTATTTATATTTGCGCGTAAATATTATCTCTAATTTAATAGATAAAAAATAAAAAATACACTTTTTCTGTAGAGAATTTGATAAGCTAATGTATGCCTATAACTGCATTCGCCAAACTGGAAACCTTCTACCAACCAATTTTTAAATACATTTTTTTTTAATTTACCAAACTTAAAAAGCATCCCACTTTAAATAACAAGAAATCCTTTGGGCAAGATAGTATACCAGAAATCGTCTTAAAAAGTGTTCTTCTGAGCTTATATACATTTTAAGCGACCTCTTTTAAATTTTCTGGAAAGCTTGAAAGCAGGTTGTGTTTCACGGAAGTATCCAAACTTTTTGTTTAAATTATTATGGAACTAAGTGTGCCCGGTTAGTAATTTACCATTTGAAACACTTAAAACTTTTTAAATAATAAAACAATTTAAAAACATGACAGAGAGAATGGATTTCGTTGAAAAGAATTTACTTAAGATGTTTTTTTCATTTGTCTTACATAACTGAAACAAATTCCTTAAATTCCTTTGCAAATTTCAGATTGTTGCTCTTGATATATTTAAAGCTTTTGACCAGGTTTTCTTTTTAATCAACGCATATCAGCTATTGTAGATGGCAATTCTTTTACCTTCCCCAAGGTAATGCTGGAGTACCTCAAGACTACTAGCACCAACTCTGTTTCTTCTTCTCATCTACGATATTTTGTCTTGCACGATTAATTTTATTTAAACTAGTTACAACACCATAAATAATTATTAACCTGAAGCTTAAAAATCTTAGCACAAATATGTCCGATGTCACTAAAAAAAATCATCAACATTTATTTTTTACCTATAGACGGCCAAGTTTAAGCAAAACAAAGCGGTGTTTGGCCTTGTAGGTTTCACTTTAAAAAATTATTTTAATTGACATAAGCACATAATTTCCATAGTTAAAACATCTTTATTAAAAGCTTTGATTCCTCTTTTAAGGCAGAAAGTATCCTGTAAATCTGTTTACTCATTTTTAACTCCATATAAAGAAAAGCCGTTCGTCTCATTAAAGGTCTGATGTGATGACGGGGATATTTTGCTCTTTTATAGGTTTTTTAACGGCTCCTGATCTAAGAAATTATTTAATATAATTTCTTCCCTTGCAGCTGCCAAAAGATCAATGTATCTTAATGACAGCCCACGAAGACTTGTATGAAGCCTATGTACTAGGTACCGTGAGTGCTGCAACTGATTAAGTTGTCTTTTTAAAATTATAATTAGTTTCGTAGCGGCACTATTTTTGTTCAGACTAACCTACTATTTAATTAAACTTGGTTCGTTATTATTTGATGTAAATTAATAAAATGTGTTTTCGGTCCGAGTAGGAATCAAAAGAAAATATCAATTCTCATCTTCTCCAAACTTTTAAATCCTGTGTTAATGCACTTTTTCCTACTTAAAACACCCATGGTATGTTAGTACTTGGGTTTAAAGACTTTATGAACTATACCCAAATAAGAAAACGTTTAAGAGGTAATAAACTATATTATGTAGGTACATATCATACATTACATAAAAATTAAACAATGATTGCTAAACCAAACCAATTATAAAATATTACCAAAAATAAAATATTTTTTTGTTTTTTCATTAAAATAAAACAGCAGGCATCCAAAAGTGTCTGCGTAGTCTAACCAAGTAAAATATATATTTTTTTCAATTTAAAACACAAAAAAATATTTTATCTTGTGTCTTTTAAAAAATATTAAACAATACCGGTATTATATTATTAAACACACTTATAGTATTAGCCTAATTTAAGACTAATGCAATTTTTTATTAGTAATTCTACTTATACCAAGCTGAACATTATTGTATATTACGCTGTGTTCCTTTATCTAGAAACTTAAACAAAATGGAAATTTATTCGGAAATACCCGTAAAACTTTTATGTCACAAAACAACTATGGATCATCGAACTAAATTACAAACATGTTTAGACATCTCCTGGTAATATCTGGCAAACTTTAGAAAAGTCAAATTTCATTACACCGTGGGTGGCTACCGTATTATGAGAGTAAACATTTTTGTAAAGGAGCAAAAATTCCCTAAGGATTACGTTTCTGGCCTGTTGTTTTAACATGAAACTAAAGTTTAACGGACCGACCGAATAAGTCAGAAGGTAAAAGGAGTTAAAAGATTTTAAACAAAAACTGGCTTATTTTATTTTCGTGTTTCTATTATCAATATACTGGTAAGGACTTATTATGCTGGATTTTTTTTAATTGATTATTTTAACTCTTTAAATATAATTATAAAATATTTCTAAGACTTAACGTATTTTGGTAAAATCATGTAAGTTGTTGCAGAAACACATCTTGCAACCTAAAAGCTATTTTTCTATAGCCATGAGTACGCTAACATTCCTTTTATATTTTTAAAAATAATTAAAATATAAATTTAAACAGTGAATTTTTCTTAAAATCGTGGCAATACAGCTGAAGTACAAACAAAACTCCTTATTTACAATCTAAAAATAGAAAAACATTGCCTTAGTTAGGGATGAGGTAGCAATAAATCGAAAGGCAATGACCTTAGGTTGACGCTTAGGTAGACGAGAAAGGGACAGGCAGTCGCGGAGAATGGAAAGGAGTCGGGTAGCTTGGGCGCGCGCGCGCGTTGTACGAATTGCAGAGAAACGTGCACATCGTTTTAAAGTGTCTTTAACAACTCGGGCGACGCGCCAAAATGTTTTCTCAAATTTTTAATGGAAATTTATTTTTCCATGAAAGTGCAGTACTACTTTCTTCATTAGTGTAAGAAATTTGACTAGCACATCCTTTACTATAACCAATTCAAATGGTGAGTTTCGTACAAAGTGTACAGTTCTTAGCTAGTAAAGCTACTCTAAATATTTCTTTGTGTCGATTTTGAATTGGCATATTCTACATAAGTTTTAAAAGTAAGTAAAAATGTGATTGAAGGTAAAGTAAACGAGCTAAAGCAAGACAGGCTTTAGCTGGAAGTAGTGATAGTGAATGGTATTGAAGGAGATTAGCTGCATAAAAATGTAACATCTACTTTTTTTTGATAAGATAGGTCGTCAATAATTTGTACCGAGTGTTACAGAAGTGGCAAGTGGATACCGGGTGACCCAGAAACTAAAAAAATTATAAATTTTACATTAAACTTTCCAACTTCTATAGTGATAAAAAAACAATTTCTAATTGTGTCGTAACGCTCATAGACTTCGGAAGGCGTTTCGGGTTTCTAGTGAAATTTAAGTAAATTTGAGTAAATTTTTCTCCGATTTTTATGTTAACTTTGTAACTTTCTTTTTACATTTGTTGTAAAATAAATCCTTTAATTAATTTGTAAATAGGTAGTAAGGCCAAGAGAAAATAAGTTACGTTTAAAATTTCCAATCTCTTGACAAATTTATTGGGGCTATCAGTGCCTAGTTAAAAGGTAATTACAAACAATTCATCAAGAAACAGCTGCACTTATAAGAAACTGTATATTTGTAAATATTGATATAAATGCTAATACAACCCCCTGTCGTATCACACTATTTGAGTGGAGTAAAAATAAGGTTAATTCTTTTTGTTTGTAAATAAAAACTTGTTTACAATAACTCTATTTGCTGTGTCTTAATTTGCAATAGTGATTTTACATGTCGTCCAAACCTTAATTTATATATATATATATATATATATATATATATATATATATATATATATATATATATATATATATATATATATATATATATATATATATATATATATATATATATAATATATATATATATATATGTAAATATATTAACTGTGTTAATAATATGGCCATACAAACATTTTGCATCACCATAATAGTTAAAACTAGTGCCATCTATGAGACCTTGTACGAACTTCTTACACCAAAAATGTCATTGACGTAATTTCGCGATGATTGTCTATGGTATAACTATACCATCACCCGGAAACCCCCGACTAATAAAACATTTCTTTCTTTGCATTAGTCATCTCTGTCACACATAGCGCAAATTTCTATTTTGCTTTATTTGTTCCTTACGCGATCCATTTGTTGCATGCCGACCGTGTTTAGTTTTACTACCCTAGTACGTGTAGATAGCTAATTGAAGTTTTTGTAAAATAGAAGATATTTATTATATTACTGAATTACTATATTTATTACATTATTAAACTACTGGATATTATTCAGTAGTTCAATATACCTTAATTTTGGTTTGAGCACGTTTTCGATGCATAATAAAATAAATGTACGAGGTTTGAAAGTCAAATAACGAGATTTTTAGCTGCATATGTACGAGAGATTTTTATTTACGGTTTGCAACCCTGCCGGCCGGCCCGACTTTTCTACTACGCTACTCCAGTAACTAATGAGCCTTTAGTAGAGTATGTCGCTTTTCCTTAAAAAATTGTTCGTCAAAATACGGATTTTCAAATATTTTTGACTATTTGATAAATTTATTGTTTTAAATGCATCAAATAGTCGAAATACAGGTAAATCAGCTTTTTAATGGCCGTTGGGCACAAAGAAAACTGGTATTTCCGTCAAAAAACATTAATTCATATTAAAATAATAGAACGAAACGACCATTTCTAAGTAAATAAATTAAGGATCATTCTCAAAACTAAACTTAAATTCTGTTAAAAATTAAAAGTAAAACGTTATTTAGTATTTGCAACTTAATAAATAAACAGTTAAATTCTACACAAAAACACAAAATTCTACAAAAGATGCTCAAAAAGGCCCATATTTTGTGCAAGACAATAACCTAATCTGTTGTAAAATGCGTTTCGCAAGTTTGCCATAATTTCAGGGGTTACGCTTAAAACAACTTTCGTTAATTTTTTGTCACAGTTGTTAGCACTAAATACTAGTTTTTTCGATACTTACGCATCAACGGCCGGCGTAAAAATAAATCAAGTATCCGCGAAACGCTCAAACGTTGGAAGTTGTGTGGTGGCATCAGATCGCGCAGCAGCACGTATGTCTTAGATTAGATTCTTCTTCCCTGTTGTGGTAAATAATTTGTTTGTCTTTGTTTTACTTACGAAGCGTCCATGTTTGTTTGATCTTTCCACCTATATATATATATATATATATATATATATATATATATATATATATATATATATATATATATATATATATATATATATATATATATATATATAATATATATATAAATTAAAAAAAAAAAAACATAAAAGTAAAATATAAGCCGTAAATAACAAATTTCTATTGGCGAATGACTTGCATTGAAAAACAGTAAAAATAAAAAAGTACCAGCAGAGAAATGGTGAATGGTTAAACAAAAATAAAATTGCTAAGACAATACCAGCAAATGAAGCTTAACAAGAAACAGAAGAAAAATTTCTCAGAAAAGATTAAGTGACGGCCTTATTAAAAAATATTCAGAAGCAGAGACATTTTTAAAACAAAAACCTTAGTGACTTGACTAAATATTAATTAGTACTAAAAGAAATTGGTGAAAATTCTTTTTAGCACTACAGTCAAGTTAGAGAAACACTAAAATAGTAAAGAGCTCAGTGCATAAGAAACTAAACCTGATTTAAATACACTTGGCTTCTTCTGGGCGTTTGATAAATATGGTGTTCTTTCCGTCAAAACCATTACCTTACATAATTACAGGGTTATTTTACCATACACAAAATTTAAATTTTACACCGAGTTCATAGATGCAAAAAACAAATTTTTACAAGTTTTAAAACCATTTATATAACATAAAAAAAAGCCTTTTTTAAACTAAAATTTTGTTCCTTTGCTAATATTCGTTAAAATATCCGCACTGCAAAATACAACTTATTTTTTTTAAGATTCTAATAATAATTAACCCTTTTTAAAAGACAACTTTAAACAAAAGTTGTTTAAAATAAAAACCCTTTAATCGTACTTGTAGTGCAACAGTAGCTTTAAAAAGAATTCAAGTTTTAAATCCTTACTTGCGACTCTTTGTTGCTTTGAAACAGGATTTCATGCATTGTGGAATTTTCTGCAAAGCCGAGGGTATATGTTGTTATCTTGTTTGAAACGCTTTTCTGTCTATTTAAACATTTTATGGTTAAGTGAAGTAGGGTCAGGGAAGTGAGTATTATTTTTCAAAGAAAATTTATTTTATTAAGTACTGCCTCTATGCCCGCTGTATAAAACATCCTTATTGGTTTAATGAAGAACGGTAATTTAAAATGATAATATATTTTTAATTATTTTTAATTTAAAGCACAGGTAAAAATCCAATAATCACCGATTAAAAAAAATAAACCTAAACTTTAAATTGTATGTATATAAAGTGTTTTTATTAATTTGAGCTTAAAATTAAGTTGTGTGTAAATAGTGCTTACTCTTTTAAAATAAATTTATATCCATATATCTGAGTGATATATTTTGCTAACTTAAAGCCATAAACAATTTTTTTTATTGTTTAAGATTAATTAAAATATTACCAGAAACAATAATCTTATGTTATACTTTTCTATTTAAGGCAGAAAAGGAACTTTTAAAAGATTTTATTACTTTGTCCTGTAAACAGTAAAAAGGTGTATTAATTATGTTTTAATTTTAGTGTTTGAATTTTTAGGCCCTTGGTGTCTATAAATTAAATATTTTTTTACAAAAAGTTAAAAATAGGTACACTTTTAAAAACATTTCAAAAATTTTAATTTCATTTTACCAGAATCTAATCTAGCGTTTTACTTAATCTAAACTGGCGTTTAGATTAAGCATATGTACCTACAGTTAAGGATTATTGGTGCCTAATATTTTTTTAATTAAATTTATTACAAAAGCAAAAATTAAAATTGATCTTAAGACTTTAAAAATTTTAAGTTGACAATTATGCTTACCGTGTACTTATTTATGCTTGGTTTATTTTGTTCCCGAAGTGAAACAAAAGTTGATACCTAAGTCAGAATTAAAATTAATTTTAAAGCTAAAGAAATTTAATAAAATAAATAATTTAAAAGGTAGTGTATCATAACTCTAAAAATTATGTACAAAAAATCATTACAATGTGTAAATCGTACTTTTTTAGATTGGGTCATATTATTTTAAAAAATATATAATAATTACATTTAACAGTGGTAAATATTGTGTTAATTTTTTTTATGTTTTTGCTAGTTTGGCATATTTTTTTCGCTTTGACAATCTAATTTTTGTATTCCCGTACTTTGAAAGTATTTATAAAATATAATATATTGCAAGGGTTTAGAATCAAACAACATTTAGTGCAAAATTTGAAATGTTTAGAAAAGCTGAAAAACGATGCGGAATTTTTAAGGTTTTAGTAGGTAAAGTAAAAATATTGTCGTCTGCTATCTTTTGATACAGTGCTAATAGAAATACCAAATTTTTTTGGTACTAAGAAAAATGGTTTGTTATTATTTTAAAGGTAAAGGTAACAATTTTATTTGGTTCTTTACAAAAAAAACTATTTACCCATTTTAATAACAATAGTGCTTAAAAGAGCAAAATATGTTTAAATATATTTTATTTTTAGTTAAACAATTTAAAAGCATATTTTGAAAGATTTGTTATATATTTTACAAAAAAAATATATTTTATTATATTAAAGTTAGTATATAAGGAACGGTAATTATTTAAACTAACAAAAGAAAAAACGGCATCCCAAACTCATTATAAGATCCTAAAAGAAGATCCTTTATTCCGAAAGTGTTTTATTGCATTTGTGCTTTCGTGAAGCTTAAAAAACCTCGGGTATAAAAACCTTTGCTGGAAACGTTTTACTGCTGTAATACAGGATTTAATGCATTACTAAATTTTTCACAAGACCAAGAAAATATTTTGTTACCTTGTTACAAGCAACTTGCTGATTGTTTTTAAAATCCCTTAGGTTTTATTATTATAACATATTTTATTTTTACTTTATGATTTTTTTTTATATTAGGTAATAATAGGTTCTTAAAAAAATCTTTTTAAGGTGCCGTATATAAAATAAATTTTTACATAAAATTGGTATTTTGTTAAATAGTATTTGCATAAATGAATATTTAATGTTAACAGCTACAGCAGCTGCAAAATGGTTTGGATTCCTTGATATCAAAGAGAAATGCTTTATCATTAACCTGTAAAAATGGTTTTTTTTTTTTAAATGTTTAAATATTTTTATGTTATATTTCTTACTTTGGGATTATTTAGGGTAAAATGCTGATTAAACTGCCATTTATTGGGATCTTTTACGGATTGTTGCAAAAACAAAGTAAAACACTTTTTTTTAACTTATTTTAAAAAATATACCAAATTACAATAAGAAAAGTAGGCCATTAATGCATATTTACAGTATCTATCTAAATAAATTTACCAATACTAGTGTAGTAGGTAGCTGTCATTATTGTTTTTAACTTGGGTAATGACGAAACAAATATTTTAATTTTTATTGTGCCTTTTATGGCCATAAAAATACGCCTTTGTGTGTTTTTGTGATTTTACATTTAAAATTGTTAATTAAAAAAAAATATATAGTAGAAAGCTATTTTCTGTTTCTTTTTTATAATACTGCACAGGATAACTATTAACCAGCCAGTTGTTTTATTGCCTAATAATATTTTATTTCGGTATATAGATTTTTAAGTACTATTTTAGCAATTTAATAGAAACCAATAATCCGCCTTTTAAATACCCATAAACTATGCTTTAAAACTTATTTTACCAAATTTTGTGTCAATAATTTTATTTCTTGGTAAGTTCTTAATTAAAGAAGTGTCAAATAGTAAACCAATTACCTGATCATTTTAAAACTATAGCAATTTTAAGTAGAATTTTAGTAGATTTTTTATACACAAACAAAAACAAAATAAAAGTACATATCGTAGTTAAATATAATTTTGTATTCCATGCTTTATTTTGTAGTTAATAATACAATATTTAATAATAGAAAAAAGTAACTTTTAAAAGCAAGCGAGGAAAGGAAATAATTTTTGCAATGGCTACATTGCAGGAAACGTGTTTAAAAGTAATAATTCTAAAACCATACCAAGCAAAGGTGTGTAGCGAAATGGTTTAATTGTATCCGGAAAAATATGCAAATTTTTATTTAACCGTTATTCTACCTTTTATCCAATACTCTTTATAGAAAAGCATTTTATTTATAAAACTTATAAAATAATTAACATTTTGTGTTTCTTACGTTGGTTACAAAAACGATTTAAAAAAACAAGTCTGTTAAATTAATAAAACCTATATAAAAGTAACACGTATAGAAAACCCAAACTTAATAAAATTTGCATTAAAGAAATTGGAGAATTAAATATTTTATAAATCATTATATTATTATTAAATAATTTTTATTTGCACAAAAAATAGTTAATAAACTAAAGTCCAAAAACAAAAAAAAACATTGACTTACTAACCAGGATAAGATTAAATATATAAATATATAACAAAATTTAACACGGACAATATTCCATCCTATAATTATTTTTGTAGATTAAAAGAGTCATAATAAACACCTCCTAAATTTAATGCCTTGTTTATATCTATCAGAAAATTTATATTATAAATATATAAATTTATTACAAATATCAAATAGTCTAGAAATTATACTTTTTATAAGGGTAGGTAAATTCACATGAATAAAAAGAAATATATTGTTAAGGTTTCTTTGACCAAAGGTCAATGAAATGTCTATGGTGGTTCACTTTCCATTTCGAGCTATCTCATAAATCGTTGTATTTGTGCGCCCTGTATTGAAGTGAACATCGGGTAGTGCAAAGACAAAGGAACTAGCATTCGGACACAGTCGGTCTGCTTCGCTCTGTATAACAGAAAAAAAAGGCAAGGACGTTTTTAAAATTAGATTTTTTTAAGTTGCTGGCTAAATGCCATACAAATGAAAAGTGAGATTCTTTAAAAAAAATTATAATTAGTATTGTTTTAAATATTTTATTATTGTTAATAATAAGGTAAAATACTTTTAATAGTTTGCTTGTTTTCAAAATCGAACCCTCAACCTGTAAAGTATTATTAATCACATCTTTAAGAAAAAAAACAGCAGCACAAGGTTAATTTTAAATCTGATAGCCATACATTATTTGTATAGGTTTATATCTGTGTTTATACCGATACCAAATCATTTTAAAATAAAATAGTGCTAACACACTAAGAACCAATACAATACATATTAAAAAACTTTATACATCTTTTTTGTTAAAAAATTACTACTAAAAAAATAAGACTTGAGACAAATAAGACAAAAGGTATTTTTATACTTTTTGCTAGACGGAAATTATTTTCAAGGGTCGTAATAACTTTTGCATATTTTTACTGTCATTTTATTTTGAGTAACTGGATATTACATATTAAATGGGGCGTCATAGAATAAGTATTTGCTTATTCTCCAACTTTTATTTAAAAATAAATTTTATAAAATAAACCGAAACTGACAAGTTCCCATAAACTTTTTTCCTATGACCCACCCCTACGGAGATACAGGTGCATAACGGATGCCCCTGGAAATCGTTTTTGTTTAAATAACTTTTAAAATACTGGCGTAATTTAATATTTTAATATGATGGTTACTAGATAGTCTCTTTAAATAAACCCAATAAATCGTATTTGGCTTATTTAGCATCAGGGACGGACTAGTCGACACAATAATAGCAATTTTTTTAATACCCTGTATGATAGCTCGACAATATTATTTTTGAATAGCTTTAACCTTAAACTAAAAGGTATTTCTGATTGACATCAATAAAATTAACTGTTTATGAGAAATAAAATATCATAGTTGGTAATTTTACATTATACATTCTAATTGTACGTCAATATTTAGAAAACAATTCTGGGTCTATTTTAAGAAAAACTTCATGTGAACGTATGTCCTAAACGTCTCAACTTTTAAGATATAGGGTGGTAAAATTTTCAAAATAAATCATTTATTATTAATATCTAATACCACTTAGATATTTTAATGAAATTTGAACAGTACAATATGTATCAAGAAGCAGTTTTAGTGTACACATTTTTTTATTTCCACCAGTGGCGTTCGTACAGAATTTGACCTGCCTATTTTTGCAAATAAAAAAAAATGTGGTACACTTAAAAATGCTTCTTGATACATCGTACATGTATGCCAAATTTGATTATAATATCTAAAGTGGTATAACAGATATTAATAATAAATAATTTATTTTTGAAAATTTTACCACCCTGTATTTTGAAAGTTAAGACATTTAGGACATACGTTAACATAAAGTTTTCTTCTTAAAATGGACCCAAGAATTGTTTCCCTAAATATTGACGTACAATTAGAAAACCTGTATAATGTAAAAAAATTACCAAATATGATATTTTGTTTCTCTTAAACAGTTGATTTTATCGATGTCAATCAAGAATACCTTTTTTTTAGTTTAAGGTTAAAGCTATCCAAAAATAATATTGTCGAGCCTTTATCATACAAGGTATTAAAAAAAATGCTATTATTGTGTCGGAGCTAGTCCGTCCCTGGCAAACTAAATAAGCCAAATATGATTTATTGAGTTCATTTTAAGAATACTTATCTAGTAACCATCAATACAAAATTAGTATTTTAAAAGATGTACAACAGCAATTTTAACATACCAATTCCTGGAAATATCTAGGTGGCCTTTTTACATCATTATTTTTCATCCAATCCCCAAACATTTTATATTCTTTATCAATGCCATCTTTGGACTTCTTTGGGATAAGATTATCCAAAGCTTTGGCATCATTTACAGCAATTTTATCCGGAATCATCGGAAAATCCATCATTTAATATGAATTTCAGTGTTGGCTTCAACGGAGCACAACAATGAACAATTACCTTTGTTTATTTAGCAACTATATAGATTTGTGATTTTAATTTTTGTTTTAATTTAACTTGGGATTATCTGAAGAAGGACATAAAATGTTGTATGTATCCCCACATCTTAAATTCCTTTATGTCTATACCCTCGGCACCTTAAAGGGTCCTCGGCTTTGTAAGATTGTTGCCCTCGGAGGCATAAACATCTTCATAATGCCCTTAATACATTAATTACTATAATGTCTCTAGGATGCTATAGAATTATTTAAAGACCATTTTTTCCTTGGGCTCAGGATATCTTATAAAAACCTAAGACAACTACCAAAATACCTTTACATGTTGTGTTATGACTGTTTGAAGATTGGGACGTAAAAAATTACTTTTCTGTTAAATAAATTAGGGAAGATTAGGAAAACATATAATACACATAATATACCTTGTTTATTTTTTTACATACCAGTTATTTCAAAGAAAATCTGAAAATTTCGTTTAATTACTTATATTAGCTACATTGATATATAAGATAGTTAGGAATTTATTTTACTACATATTAAACTCCTTGGTAGGGAGAGTATAAATTTAGTATTGGTTTACGAAGACCCATTCTATAACGACTGCTCACTTAAAATATTGTTTTAAAAAAACAAATTGCTTCTTATTGTTTTTGTAAAAATATATTAACCTTATTGTCCACAAACAGTTCTTTGCCATTAAGATTGTCCACAAGTAAGAAACACAATTAAAATCTAATGTCTATACAAATATATTGCCATTTTAGTATGTGTGTATGTGTTATAACTTAAAATAATATTTAGGCATGATATAATTTGAATAATAACTTTCATTTACTTTGGGACATAGAATAAATAAATTATTAACGCCAAAAAGGGTACTGATTGATTTAATTTTTTAAAAATCGGCTTCATTAATAATGTAAACATTTTAACTAGCAACTATAATTAACTGTATTTAGGTAAATTTATAAATTTTACTATTAAGTAGATATTTCTGGGAGACTTTTGCCTTATTATGACAATTTTAGATAGTTAACAATTAATTTGTAGCTTTTGAAGGCACTAGAATTTAATATGCGATCCTTTACTTTTACAATAATTTTTTTATCTTATTACAAACATTCCAATATAACCAGTTTAACGAAATTTCGCTTAACTTCGTCACACACGGTTGAACCACAGACGCGGACAAAATAAAACATTAAATTTTGCCCCAAAGCATTATTTTGTCTTTTCTTAGTCCTTCGTTGTTACAAAATCAAGAGTCGTTAACGAAAATTTCATTATACTTGTGCCTTTATTTTAGACGAGTTTTTTTTTTCTTAAAAAAATATATTTATTGTAATATTTTGGTATGCCAAAATTGGACAAATATATTAAATTTAACATAAAATTAAAAAAAACAAATGGTAATGAGCATTTAGTGTAATAAAACCAATATTTGCAATATTTGAGTATATACTGCTTTTCATTTTTTTATGTTAAATGTATCCCTAATTATTAAGACAACATTTCCTCTAATTGCAATAAAGTTTTAAATTGCGTATTGCGCATTATAACTTCTTAGTATTTATAGGTGTAAGTCTAACACTTAAATTGAACCCAAGTTTTTTGTGAATATTTTTAAAGCTTATATCAAGTTATACATAACTGCCCAATTTTATTTTTTTTTATTTCGTTTGCAAGATAGTAAATAATAAAATTTTACCTTAAAAATAAACCATATTTTATTTAAATTGATAATTGTTCTTCAATACATGCAAAAAATTAGGGTAAGGAGTTTTGTGCGCTCGTGAGTTTATCCTACACGTCTAAAATTTAAAAATCCAAAAAGAAAATCAAAACGTTACCCTATATAATCAAAAATCACACTTATTAACGAAAAGTCATTGCAATTAAAAATAGCTTCATAAATTTTTTTGATATCGGTATCCTTAACGATCGTAACAGCTCTTAAATTTTGACACTAGTGACATATGATCAAGAAATCGGTATATTATTTTATAAGGAGAAAAAGTATCACTTTTTATGGCGCGGTTGTAGAGTTAACGGATAAGCAAAGCAAATCCGGTATCTACAGCCGAGCCAAAAAAAGTTATATGAACTTCGAATAAAACATGTTTTTTTTTTACTTTTAAATTTTAAAAAAATACATATTATTGGGTATAATTGTATTACGCACGTGGCGACTGAAATAGTTAATGTTGTAACCTAAAATCAAGTTTTTTAAGATCCATCTGCGGAATAGCAGATAAGTCCCAAAAAACTGATATAGGTACGAGTAACTACTTTTCCGAAGACACTTTTCACAATAAAACTTTTATAACAACAATTTTTTTGCATCTCTTACAAGAATATGTAGGAGAATTATAAATAATTTTTTTTTTCTGTTAACCGACACAGCAATTCAAAAATATTTACGCATATCTGCCCACTTCTTAGCTGGGTTGCGATACAAATACCTAGTTAACTATATCATACATAAATTCATGGGCGGGATTAGGGTTGTCACATCGCTTGGCTCCATTACCCCAGCCGCAGTGTAAAAATCTACTATTTGGCACTTTTAGAAAAAAAATCCCAAAAATATATCTGTATTCAATTCTTAGAGCATATATCTACTAGAGGCAGCCTTGCCACTTAGCCGGACAAACCAGGGTGTAAGAAAGAAGAAAAACAAAGAAGCAAACTTTGTTTCTTCCTCCGCGTGTACCAATTGGTCGGCGAGGTACAAATCCCTTCCCGCTAATGAATCAGCACGCGGCAAATCAATCCCACACGTTGCTGACCAATACAGCAAGCGCAAAGTAAGAAAAAAAGTTTGTATCCTTGTTTCCTTTCTCTCTCGCACCCTTGTTTGCCCGCCAAGCGACAAGGCTGCCTCTAAATGTAAAAAGAAAATAATTAAAAATAATAGACACTTTATTTAAGATTATTTTTTTACCTTAAATAATGTTAATGTCCTTAATTTATTGTTTTATTAATCTACATGGGATTTACATCAGGTTGAGGTGTAGATATTAGACCTTCGGACTAAAAAAAAAATAAAAAGACAACTTTAGCTAGTTACTGCATAAACAAATAAAATGCAAAAAAAAACACAAACTGCATGTATTTGATATAAATTGTACTTTTTTATTTTTAGATTGTATGACTTATTGAAACAATACGTGTATGTAGATGTAATAAATTAGTTAAAATATAAATTGACCACATAAAAGATCTTAAAATTGAACTGTAAATTAAAATTTAAAAGAATTACAATTATATGTTAGTTTAAGTCCCAAAAATATAAATAATTAATGATTGTTTTTAAAATATAAAAGGGAAAATACTGGCGAGTAGTTATGGGTATCTATAAGATTGGCAGTGTACCTAGAGATGTTGCGTCATATTTTAAACTGCCAAATTGGGCAAAATATAATACAGGACATTACCTAAGACGAACTTCTGCTACTTTGCTTGTTAATGCAGGAACAGAGCTTATCAAGCAATGGAGCTAAAAGCTACATTGAAGAATCTCTAACAAATAAAAAAGAAATTGCTACAGAAATGTTAATACCATTCACCATTTTAAAATAAAATTATAATGATTTTGATGCCATTGCCATTGACCTGTACTTTTGACGCTTGCTTTTAAATGTTTCTTCTAAATTAAACTTAAATATGGATACTTTTGGTCTCAATTTTGACGGTGCTACAATGAGCAATTGCACATTTAATTTGTATTTCACTGAATACAAATATCTTTAATAATTTTAAATATAAATATTGTTAAATAATTTTTAAACTTTGCATTTCGGATTTTTAATTCCAATCTGCTTTGATAGGTTGAAATTAATATATCGTTCACTAAATTAAATACGTTTTTTAAGGAATCATATGGTATACGTGTAAATCGGCATTAATATCAAAATTAATGTGTGGTGGTAGCATTAAAATTTACATATTATTATTATACCCACACGTGGCGCAAAAATTACTTTTTTCTCCAACCGTCAAAAAAAGTTAACATTTTTGTACTATTTTCAGGTGCAAAAGCTATCAATTCTCATACCGTACAAAACGTGCTTGTTGCTTAGCAACACTTTTAATCCTAGGATTAAAAATGCTACTTTTAATCCTAGGATAAAAAAAAACTATTTTTGAATAATTAAATGTATTAATTTTGACTTGGTTGGAGAAAAAAATAGTATATATCATATGGACTAAAAGTTGCACTTTTATTCCTTATAATATAATATACTATTTACAGCCGGCGTCCGAAAAGTCAACCAAAAAGTGAAACTTTTACATTACGAAGTATTTTCATAAATGTCCTGTTTAATGACGTTTAAAGAAAGAAAAGTTATTCATTTTTGATTTCATATACGGCTGTATAGTTGAACATGCGATGCGGGATTGATTTGTAAGGATTAAAAACACTTTACCACAAATTTTTGCACATATTAAAAAAATTATCATGGTGAATAGAAAATGGTTTATTTTTTAAATAGAATTTTGTTATTTATTATCTTGCAAACGACTTGATATGCGCTTTCAAAATATTTAAAAAAAAACTAGGCTTTTGACTCAAAGCAAATCATGGATAACGTCATATCGTAATACTGTATAAATATTTCTTTTATAGGAACAATACTAATTGACGGGTCCAAGCATTCTTCTAAAAAATAATTTGTTTTTGATTTGTTGAATTTATTTTAAGTTAGATACTTGCATTTCTGGACGATTTTATTATCCTTTAAGTCTTTTAATTAAACTTATGTTTAATACCGTTAAATGGCTTTATAGAAAATGCACGATATTTTGACATAACCAACAAATATACCAATACACTTACGTTTTCTTACACAGAAAAACGATTTTTAGAGGTAACAATCTTATAAATGCATAACTAGATCCCAGCAAGTTTTTAATAAAGGAAAGAGATATAATTAACCCCTATCAGCATACCCAAATATTCAGAAGTTTAAATCCTTAGCCTCATAAAAACTTTTAGGAAAAAATACGTATTTTAATTTTTTATAGCAATTGCTTTCTTATTGCTGGTGGTCCTGTAAACTTTGTTTACTGAGTATTTTGTGATGGACTTCGAAGTGCAATCTTTTTGTCCTAAATATCTTTATCGCAGGCAAACCAATTTTTTACACAAAAATAACATAATATCAAATTTTCTTTAAGACGTTACCACATAGGGAAAGGTAAGAAAAACAAAATTATTTTAAATAATTTACTTTATTATTGGCAAGTTTACTTTGTAAATTACATTGTTCTTATTTTTAATTACGTTTAACAAAAAAATCAGTTATTCATTTAAAGCCCACAAAGAAATTAAATATAGCCCATATGGTTATACACCCATTAAATTTAGGTTTAAATTTTATAAAATGTAACATAATTAACATCTTTGATAAAGTTGTTTGGGTAACTTTAGTGTACTAATTAATGTTTTTCAGAAAAAAATATTAGTTGCGGAGATCAAAGAATAGTGTTATCCTGCAGTTAGACCCATGATGACCAGTTTTTTTAAAATAAGGTTCATTAATTTGGTGAAAAGAAGCTAGAAAAACAAAACTAACATGATATTTGCAAAAATATGGTTTAAATTATTAGTGGGTATATTCTGTTCGACAGAACTCTTTTATGTGGTAGTATGTATGTTTTTTTAATATTTATAATAATCCACCTTTGTGACTAAAAAAAATCATATTTTATCTGATTGTAATTTAATAAATCATAAAAAAAATAATAAAACCTGAACCTCCCAATTATTTTCAATTATTTAGAGATAGACTGACTAAATAAAATGTTTTTATCTACGCATATTGCAAATGGAAAATAAAATTATGTCAAATATTTCCCGAAAAAGTTATGTTGGAAAATTGTTGCAAATACAAAATCGACTTGGTCTTTTTAGAATTTGTAATTCCACAAAATCGTTTAACACATTTAAAGGAGTTTAAGATATCATTTGCTCTTAAATTTAATTATGCCGGCAAAAGAAAGCCCAAAAGCAACCTTTATGATAATGGCTTAAGAAGGCAAAAACTGTTACCTTGATTCTAAAATTTGCTTGCTTAAATATAACCAAATAAAAAGAAATATAGATTTTGTAGGCAGGCTGTGACAAAGTTGGGCATTTACGTTATAAGTTTTAAGAGAAATCTATAAAAAAATGTTTTTTAATAATAACTTTGCTATTTAGATTTTTTAAGTAGGTACCAAATAAAAAATATATAAATTTTATAATCGGGTATATAGCATTACAAAAAGAAAAAAATCAATTAAAAAAATATTTTCTCAATGTTTTCGTTGTAAATAAGAGGACTTTTTTAAAGCAGTTTTAAAAAAATTGTAATAATAAATTCTTTTTTTTTCAATTGCCCGTAATCTTTTTAACGTACCCTGTACTACTGATTCTCGTATACTTTGTCAGGTTGTGTAGTTTGTGGATAAGTACGTAAAGATACGCTACTGGTGGATTCAAATCTCACGAAGTCAAATAATAATGCACTTTTAATAAAAAATAAATTTAAGTAGCAAATTTTGCTGTGGTAAAATAAACGAATTTATTATGTGAAATCGTTTAAATTATCTTTACCATTACAATAAGGTTAAAAGGAATCAATTTAAGATAGTAAGCTCTTGTAACGAGTTAAGACCTCCTGAAATGGTCAGCAAGAATATCGTTTCTGTAAGCTTTTAGCTAACTAACAAATACCTTATTTAAATAAATACATTTATTTTTAGATGACGGTTTTAGCAGAAAAACAATTGGTTTATTTATAATCATATTTAGGCAAGTGTTATAACTTTTTATGATTGGTTATAAAACTAATACTTAATAAAAATTCAAACCTTTTACTATATTATACCAGTATTTACCAACACTTTTAGGAATTTTTCTTTCTAATTAAAAACAAAACCACTTTATAAACATTTTAAATTAAAATATAATTACTGCCAATTTAAAAGAATAACGCTTTATTTAAATTGTTTTCTTTTGGTTTGTTTATGTTTAATTAATGCCATATTTATTACTGGTCACGAACAAAATTATAAAAGGGAAAATGCATGGCTGCAACTTATTTTTATCCTTATGTTAACGAAACTTAAAAAGAGAAAAATGACATGATAAGGGTAATAATATTAATTTATTTTTATTTTATTCGCATCTGTGGGTGTTGGCCGTGTAAAACTTTGTCATAAAAGTGTGACAAACTATATATTTTATAAAGTTATTAATTTTTATTTTTGATCACTTTTTAGGACAAAATAACTTAAATGGTATATATTTTTTTTTAAATAATCTTTATTTGTGTAAGTTAGTAAGAAACAATTTATTTGTAAAAATTAAAGGTATTAAGATTTAAACAAAAAAGCAAGCTCTTAAGACGGTCTATATAATATATTTTTAAAAAAGCAAACAAATTTGGAAATCAAGTCAAGATCAATTGCAAGGAGATGCCTTAAGGTCGTGCTTTTTGTTGTGTCTTTTAAAAGCTGTTAGAAATTATTTTTAGTTCTTTAAACGTGAAAATATTAATAAAAGAAAATCTGTAAGTGTATTACTAAAATTGGGTTTTGATTCTTAAATATAAATAAATTAAAAATTTTGTTTTATTTATTTTAATAAATAAAATTTGGATCTTTTCTTTCTATTAGTTGGATCTTTAATTTTCTTCATTTTTTACAAATGTTAATCGAATCGTGATTAGAGTCCCCCAAAAATCTTTGTACATCACACCATGTGGCACATTTTTTGGGGGTAATTTTTTATTTTTCGTGGCCTAATAAACATATATCAGAAATATAAAAAAACTGTATTTCTGCTGCTATTTTTTATGATACTTTATACCAGTTTTTTGCGGTTAAAAAGTTTCGGTGATGTAGTAGCTTAATTTTGACCCAAGATTTACATTTATATATGACATGTAAAGTATCAACCACCTTATTTTGTCACTGCGGTATTAGTCATCATAATACGTACAATAAAATAATATTACTGTCCTAAGTGGCAATTTTTTTAGTTTATCTGGTAATACTTGGAATATCGCAAAGACCAAGAAAAAGAAAGATAGCAGTCATTTTCTAAGACACAGCTTAGCTTCCATTTTCGGTAGGTAATTTTTAATTACCCAGTGAAGTATTTTTCAGCGTATATGTATTCTTAGTGATCAACAGCATAAAATAGTCCGGGAGACCACCGCAAAATACCAACAGCATAAAATATTTTTTTTTATTACTATGAACAATAGTCAATTCAAAGCCGCACTGCTACCTCGGCTCAGCGGGTTTAAATTGAATTTTTTTTACTCAAAAAAAAAATTCGATTTTTTTAATATAATTTGAAAACTATTGGTTTTAGGCAAAAAAGCATATAATTAAAATTGATGGTCTAGTAATAATTTTTTTAGCCCTTTTAGTTTTTAAGATATTTATGATATAAATTTAAAATAAAAACGCAAATATCTTAAAAATAAATAGAGTTAAAAAATATAATTTACAAAAAATATGTCCTTTAGTAAGTTCTAGGGTAGTAATATACATATTTTTTAAAGTATTAGGATATTCAAAAAGGATTTTGACTCGTTATTTTGCTTTAATAATATTTTTTTGGTACAAGTAAGGTTATCCATTGAAAATTTACCTTCAGATGTTTTATGTATGAATAAACAAACTATCTTCTGGGCAAAGATAGCTTCGGTGGAATGGATTTATTTTTTTGGTCCTAATTGTACTCATTCCTGAATTACTTTAAAACTTACCTTAAAATACTTAATTATCATTTATTAAAATGCCTTCCTTTATCTGGGTGTAATATACTGACGCTTACTGATCTTCCAGTTACTAGGTGTATTATACTACTTTAATATATATATATATTAATAAATATTATTATCATCAATTTTTAAAGACAGTGAGTCATTCAGAATGATCTTAAGAAAATTTAAATTATATTTAACATATTTTTATATACTTTATTGGTACTAAATTTAAACATTTCTCTTGTTACTTACTTTCAGTGCCACTCTATTTAAATTATATATATACCATTTATTGGTTACTAAAAAGATATGATTTAATGAAAAGTCTTAAAATATATATATATATATATATATATATATATATATATATATATATATATATATATATATATATATATATATATATATATATATATATATATATATATATATATATATATATATATATATATATATATATATATATATATATATATATATATATATATATATATATATATATATATATATATATATATATATATATATATATATATATATTATATATATTTAGACTTTCATTTAATCATATCTTTAAGTAGTAAATAAATGGGTATATACCATAATTTAAATAGGAATGGCTTTAAGCCTGGAAGAAGTAAGTAGCTTAATAAGAGAAATGTTTTAAAGTTTAATACCAAATAAACTATATAAAAAATATGTTAAAATTATAATTTAAATTTTCTTAAGATCATTCTGAATGACTCACTGTCTTTAAAAAATAATTGATAATAATATTTAAATTAATAATAAAATTTTTTAAAAGATGTGCTATACACCTAGTAGCATTGGAGATCGAAAAATGTTAAGCGTCCTGTCAGGTATATAACACCCAGATAAGGAAGGCATTTTTTTTAATAAATGAGAATTACATTTTATTTAAGTAAAGTTTTAAGTAATTCGGAATGAGTACAGTTATTGGACCAAAAAAAAAATATCCATGCCACCAAGCTATCACCTATTGCCACGAGGGGTATTAGTTTGTTTTATTCAATGCATAAAACATTCTGAATAAATTTTTAAATGGATATACTTACTTGTACCAGAAAAAATATTATTAAAAGCAAAATATTTAATGGTCAAAATCACTTTCTTGGTAATATCACCTTTAATACTAATTTTATTAAAAATATGTATATACCCTTACTATTCTCCGGGCGTCCGCTGCTTTGGAGCGTCCGTATATAGACGCCCGGAAGTTTTCCTTCACTATAGGCCTCAAGAGAGTCCCATCAAATTTAGCAATAAAAAAGAATATTTGTACAACAAATTAATTGTTGAAATTATTTTTCTTACAAGTAAGGATGATCCGATTATGGTACCTACAATATTGTTATTATAAAGAAATTATATTAGGTGACCTTCTTTAATACTAACTAAAATAAATTAGCGCAGAAAAATGATTCAACTTTCTGGCGAGCACTTTTTATTTTGCTGTTAACGAAGACCCAAAAAGAAAAATGATGTTTAAGGGTAAAAATACATTTCTATTTTATCCGCGTGTCTGCACTGGCCGTGTATGACGAAGTTAGGATGTATTTCGGTTAAAAGTTTGTCAAAAAACGGTGACAAGGTTGTTACGTTTACGAAATTAAGTTAACTTTGTTTTCTGTTGCTTTTTCGAAGTTATGTGTGAAAAATGAATTTTCTATTTAGGCAAAAAAAACTTTTGGAGGAAAATGTTTCGTAAGTAATACAAGGATGTATAAAGAACGTAAAATTAAGAAAAACTGGTCAAATGTGTGTCGCATGACGTTCTTAAAATATGGGTTTATCCAGCAATAATTGTTTAATAAATAGGTTAAAGTATTTAGTAGATTCCTTATCAGCAGCTTTATATTTATAAGCTTTAAAAGGCTCCAAAAGTGCAGTAAAAATTTAAAGTTAAATATTTTAGTTGAGAGATTGCACTAAAACAAAATAAACATTAGACTACTACAGTTTAACAGATATGTGTACTGCAGGACATGA
Source organism: Listronotus oregonensis (assembly GCA_019359885.1). Lineage (NCBI taxonomy): Eukaryota > Metazoa > Arthropoda > Insecta > Coleoptera > Curculionidae > Listronotus > Listronotus oregonensis. The sequence continues at coordinate 139,781 of JAHBCN010000445.1, read as the reverse complement.
ACTATACTTTACAATAAAACATAAGTTTTAAATTAAAAAAATCCCTAACGAAAATTATCGACATACATTTTGGGTTTAATTAGATGGGTATAACTCTCAACCCAATATTCCGAAGTATCCATTTGCTTAAACCTCGGCATGAACATAACAATTCTCAAACTAGGGCCTATTTCTATAACAACGTTATAACCATTGATATACGATATTATACTTTAAATAGGAACGTGCTAATTGTAAAATAAAAGAGCTTTACAAGTTAATTTTATTAATAAAAGCTTGACTCCACAAACCTAACCAAACCTAACAAGTCAGATGCCTTCAAACAAAATATTAAAAAAGGTGCTTTCGTCATACCTGATATTATTTTTATATTTTAAGGTTTTAAAACTTTTTTTAAACTTTGGGAACATTAAGAGTTACGTGCCTATGCACAATTAAAATTATACTTTGGCACGACAATAAAAAACAGTTTACAAACGTCTTAAAACCTATGATAATAATATTAAATAATATTTTAAAACAAAAAATTTTAAGATAAATTTATAATATAAAAATAACTGAACCTAAATGATCAAATATTTGCAATTAAAAAATATTTGATTTCCTGTATTGTTTCATTTTCTTTGTCTTATCTTGGTAACAAAAAGGATGATGGTAACTTGTGTTCTATAAAAATAATTTAACTGACAAAATACTATTTTTTAAAAAGCTATCATCAATATGCTTTTATTCCTGGATGATGGTAACTTGACTAGGAAATTATAATATTACTTAATATATTTATTAATATAATATAAAATAGGTCAGTTATATAATAGTCCCCATTTTATATGATCATATATATAATATAATATGGAAAATATAAACCGGTTAGCTAACTTTCAATTTATATCGTTGTAGCTCGTTTTTTAATGTATGCTCTTTAAGCGAGTAATGAAAAAAATATTTGCCTGCAATAATGGGTAATGTTGCGTTTCAAAGTTTGTGATTTTAAAAAATTGCAAAATTTGACCTCATACAAATTTCTATCAACTCCAAATCGCACAAAAATTTAGGAGGACGTAGTGTTCTATATCTAGAACAAGCCCTTAAAGGTGTTTTTTTGGCCCGAACTTCTACACTTGTCTATAACAGTTAAAAAATACAACTTTCTTACCTCTTTGATCCGTTATATCTTAAAAATAAAGGCTCTTAGCAAAAATATTATTAATATATCTTTTATAGACAATTTTATAATCTACAATTTTTGTCAAAGCTATTTTTGTGATAAAGCGTTTTACTGAAAAACGCAAAAAACCAGTTTTGTGACATTGTGACATATCTTTCCCAGGTACAGAATCGAAGGGGCTTTTTAAGATTACACATATAATGGTGCTTCGAACGGGTTTTCGCGTTTTCGGCAAAATGATACGTTTTATCACAAAAATAGCTTGGACAAAAATTGTAGATCATAAAATTATCTATAAAAGATATCTTAATACTTTTTTCCTAAGAGCCGCAATTTTTAAGATATAACGGATCAAAGAGGTAAATAAGTTGTATTTTTCAACTGTTATAGACAAGTGTAGAAGTTCGGGCCAAGAAAATCCCTTTAAGGGCTTGTTCTAGATCTAGAACACTACGTCCTCCTAAATTTTTGTGCGATTTGGAGTTGATAGAAATTTGTTTAAAAAAGTTGAAGTTGCTTATATTTTTTCATTTTTTAATGCAATATTTTTGTATTAATAATTTTTAAAGATAATATAAAAAACCCACAATTTTTATTTAAAACATTTTTTTCTATCTTTAATTATACCCTGTACGTAGAAATTATTTTCAACAAAAATTCTATAAATAGGTATTAGGTAGGAATAAAATTGTAGTTTTTAATTAAAAAGAAGCACGGTAAATAAAAAAGCTAATGCATTAAAAAAACAATAACAATATGGTAGGCTAATTCCTGCCACTCATTTTTCGTAATAGCAATTACGTAAATGCAAATACGTAATAAAATCATGGAACAAAAGTGATTTATATAACTAGTATTTGGGGCATTTTAACCTGCTGTTTTAATTGTTTTTTGTCCAGAATTGCCTAGAGTGATAACTTTAACTTTTTTAAAATTAATATACAATAATTTAAAGCTGTATTAGTATTAATAAATTTATTTAATGCTTTGTTTAAAGACAGTGAGCTTGTTTTAGTTAACTTGTAATATTTTTCAGTAAGTTAACTTATTATTATATTAATATAAATAATTATAATATATATAAATTTTATATATATATATATATATATATATATATATATATATATATATATATATATATATATATATATATATATATATATATAATATATAATATTAATATATATTATATTTTTATGTCAGGGCTGTTTTTTTGACAACAAAACTTTTTAAATTTGACATTTATTGCAAAACTTTGAAAATGATGTCATGTGCAAAAATTGTTTTTGAAAAATCATTGATACTTTATTAACCAAAATATTTGTGTTATAAACTCTTATTATTTCTACAATGGTACTTATTGCTAATTACTATTATATTTGTACCAATTAAAGTAAGTAAAACTGCCTTAATTAAGACCAGGGTACACCAGCAATTTTAGACAAAAAAAGGTGCAGTCAGTGTTGTAAATTAAAATATTTCCAGTGGAAATGGAAATATTACAATTTTTTGAAATTTCGAAAAATATTGCATTTTAAACCATTAAAACAAAGATTTCTATATAAAAATTATAACTTTGTGCAGTTTAAATTTTACATACATTTTCGAAAAAATACGTATATTATCACGATTACGAATAATAAAATCTCAAACTCGAAGATTCACTGATTATTGCTTGTTGCCTATTGCTTGCTTTAAAAGAAGTTTAATTGCATTCTCATGAAGACGGCATGCTAAATACGATATTCAAGGTGTGGATAATATCCTTACTTTTACCTTTTAAAACGCTTTATTAATTTAAAAAATATTTACAATACATTGTATCTACATATCACACTTAATATATACTTACAATATAAACATATAAAAGTATTTTATGTACACAGGAGCGCCTTCGATTACCTTTTCGGGCCTTGAAGGCGGAAACAACAACCGGGAAAGGTTGGGGCTGGTGGAAACCCTAGGTTGAGGGGATGTATTGGCTATGGAAATTTTAGCACTTGCCGACTAGTGATCTTAGAAATGCTAGAGGCCAGTCTTTTTACTAGGTTTAGTTTGAATTTAGTTGATTAGGATAAGTTGCTCTTTTGATACTGTGTTTTAAAATGTATTGCTGGAAAAAGCAGTAAAAAACCAGCATGTTTTAAGTCAGGTACAACAAGGAAAAATGCGACTTCGTATCCTAATTGTTCAGGAGTTGTTATGTTATTATTAATCGTTAAATTGTTGTCGATTAAATCTCTGTAGAGCCTCCAGTTGGCATTTTTAAAGTTCCACACTGTTTGTCTGTTTTCTTGCACCAACTGTCCCCCTCCAGTTTAATAGAAGAGGCAGATTGTCGGAAGAGAGTTCGTCTAATGTTTCTAAGTCTGGCAGGTCCAATATATTTTTGTTTAGACCTATGTTTATGTGGTTCGGTGTCATATTGTTTGTTGGGTAATGTGTAGGCTTGTCTGTCATCAGTATTTGTATGTTATTGTCGATGGCATAATCGTGGATTAAGGAACCATTCCTATTATTTCGACGATTATGCCATTGAGTGTGTCGGGCGTTCAGGTCACCTAAAAGTAATACCTTTGGGCCCTGGCTAAGTATGTAAGTTAAGTCTGCGTCCTGTAATCTAAGATTTGGCTTAGCATAGCAGCCGCATATGATAATCCGGTTCTTTAGCTTTATAGAGACTTGCTCTATGAGCGTTTGAACGGGATTTTGTTGCGCATGTACAATGTTGTTTTTTACTAATAGTGCTATTCCGCCTCCTTTTAGATTTCTGTCTTGTCTATAAGTGATGTAGTTACGTATTTTAAGTTTATTTGTAGTTTCAAGCTTGGTTTCGTTAACAGTCATAATATTGATTTTATATTTGTTTAAAAATAAATAAGTTCTCCTATTTTACTCCTAATACCATTGGCATGCCATTGGATATTATTAAATTTATATGTGTTATACTTGGATATTAGAAGTTTAAATTTATATATTATATTGATCTATTGTTAGCATAAAATTCATGAGCGCCGTTGCTCTATCTAATTTATTAGGTGTTTCTAACATAATTTTAATTAAATCTCTAAAAAATCTAATTATTTCGTTTATATTAATTTGATGAAGACTGCCTATTATTTCTTTAAGATCACTTAAATGCGCAGCTAGGTTTTGGTTGGAAGATGGGGGTGGCTGGGGTTGTTGCTTCTTTCCAAGTTCTGGGAAGACTCTGTCATATGCCTGCCTTACCATTTGTGGGGTTTGTTGAAAGTTGTAGCCTTCTTTGGCTAGTAAAGCTGGGCCACTTGCCCCAGCCGACCATTGGTTTACTGTTGTTGGTGGTGGTGCATCTATATAATGTAATTTTTCTCAATTTGTAAAGGTAAACGTTACATTCGGTGCTGTTCGCTTTATGGTTCAGCTTACAGTTTGAGCACCGTGCCATTTCGGGTTTCGGGCAGTTTACGGTATAATGTTCTTCAGCACAATGCATACATTTTGGATTTCTGTAGCAATTTGATGTCGCGTGCCCCCATATCTGACATTTTTTGCACTGTATTATAGTTTTTTGGTTTTCCCTGCGCTCCCATTCGACAGAGACATTATTTATGTGTTTTACCTCCTGTTGGAGCCTCTTAAGAGTGGTTTTCGGTCCTGTGACTATTAAGTATAAAGGGCGATATCTTGTGCTTATTAAGTAAACTTTCTTGATGTCGATATTGTGTTCATCGGTGACGAACACGATAATATCGAAACCATATAATTTTGCCTGGTTTTGAATACTTCGGAAATTTAACTCGTTTCTTAAAATCGCTTAAGCTACGCTCTCGTAAATATCCAGCCAAATCTGACCAGTTATGGTATTACCTACAATAAACTTTTAATAAATGTTTATTTTTTTAGTTTTATAGTTTTTATTTATATCTTACCATTTTTTTAATATTTCTCTATATTTCCAAAGTTTCCTGATATATTTCCGGAAATATTTTGAAATATATATTTCCGAAAATTTTCCATCACTAGTTGCAATAATTATAGCTTAATCGGTAGAAAAATTATTTATATTCAAGGTAAATATAATATCAGCTAAATATTTTTTAATTTTTTATGCCGTTAACTTATGCATATTCTAAGAGATTAACATGTTTTTATAGGTAGTTTTGGGTAATATTGGGTATTAAAAACTTTAATAACCCTACCGTTGATCTACATTACACTTTTAAGGTGTTTAAACAATTTTTTTTCGATGTAAATTTATGTAGGAAATAAAAAAACTTTGTATTTCGTACAAAATGTATATTAAAACCAATTTCCTACAAAATCGCTTTTGGTTAAAACCACCATCAGTGCTATCTGCAAGTAAAAATTAACTGTTATTGTTAAAAAGTTTTTAATAAATTTAAAAAGTAAATTTAAGCATTAAAGATAATAAAACTTGATGAAGTAACAAAATCAGTAAACTTGGTATAAAAAAAAACAGAAAACGTTTCATCAGAATTACAACAATTGAAGCGTCCATAATACACCAATGGACAAAACTATCGAATAATCTTTAAATTTGCCATAAGACGCAATGCTTATTTTCTGTGCTAAAATTTTTATATTACCACTAAAAAATCATTAAAAGTGGTGAGTAAAAAAGGACGATCTCACAGTTATTAAAAGAAAAATTATTTGACTTTTCTTCAGAATAAAGATATATATTATTTTTTAAAAAATTATACTTTTTTTATAGATTATTATGGAAAGCTAGTCTGCTCTCGCAATAATAGTAATAAAAAACATGAAAAGACATAAAAATGTTTAATTCTTTATAAAATTGATTTGTTTTTAGGTACCATAATAAAATAATTATTTTTATGAAATTATATAAAAATAGAAAATAAACTTACTTGAAAACATTGGCAACCCCTTATAAGATATATATGTTATTTCAAACTTATTGGTTATAAATTGAAAAAAAAATTATTGCGAGAGCAGACTAGCTCTCCATAATAATATATATCTTTATTCTGGAGAAAAGCCAAATGATTTTTTAATTTGACATTCCCAAATATCAAAATAAACTATAAAAACCTATTATATGGTTATATAATTTTATTTATTTATATATATATATATATATATATATATATATATATATATATATATATATATATATATATATATATATATATATATATATATATTTATTAAATATAAAGTACATACATGTATTAAGTAACTATTTTTAAAGTCATGTCAATTCAATTTCAGTTAGCAACACAATTTTTTAGTTTTTATCTGTTTTGATAATATAATAAAATATATGCTACAAAATACCTTCATCGATAACCAATTTAAATAACATATATATATAACGGGTTCTAATAATTTTAATAAATTTATTTTTATTTTTATTAATTTCATAAAAATATTTATATTATTATAATACATAAAAACAAACAAATTTTTATAAGTTTTAAAATTTTATGTCTTTTCATGTATTTGTTAATTATTGCCAAAAGAAATAATTTCCATAATATTCTAAAAAAAGTATTAATCTTTTTAAAAAATTAATATATATATATATAATATAAATATATTATTTAATATATATAAAATATATAAATAAAATATAATATATAATAAATTTTAAAAATTTAAATAATATATATATATATATATATATATATATATATATATATATATATATATATATATATATATATATATATATATATATATATATATATATCTTTATTCTGGAGAAAAGCCAAATAATTTTTCTTTTAATTTGACATTCCCAGAAATCAAAATAAACTATAAAAACTCACAGTTATGTATCATTACAACATCTGTTGTTTTACTGATAAACCCCACAGAGTGTAGAAAGTTTTTAAGAAAAGGAATGCAATAGTATTAAAAGGGACATAATTGTCTGTCTGTCTGCTTGACAAGTAAATTTTTTTGTTTTCTTTTCATACCAAGTTTACTTATTTTGTTACTTCTTTAACATTCGTTCTCTTTTATGCTTAAATTCACTTTTTAAATTTATTAAAATCTTTTTAACAACAACAGTTTTTTAAAATATTTAAACCTATCATTTTTTTCTTTTATTGTTTAATTCTAACTTTTAGATAGTACCGATGATGGTTTTTACCAAAAGCGCCTTGTTAGGATATTGGTTTTAATATAAATTTTGCATAAAATTCAAAGTTTCTTTATTTCTTACATTCTTACGTGCACAGGGCCACAATCATTTTTCATCAATTTATGTGGTAAATTATTTGCTACAAAAGTATTTTATTTATTAATTGCTTATTACTATTACATTTGTACTAATTAAAGTAAATGAAACTGCGTTAACTGACACCAGGAATCACCAGCAGTTTTTAGACAAAATATTTGCAGTAATTACTGTTTAACCCTCGGTTTAACCAGCTAAAGAATTATTTATATTAAGGAGAATAAAAAATCAGCTATATTAAGAATGTTTATATCACTGACTTATGGCTGTTTAAGAAAAATAAAGTGCACATTTTTTAAGTTAATTTTGGGTATTGGCATCAAAAACGTAAATTGTCCTTGTATTTACCCTATTGTTGGTCCACATAACACTTTTTATGTGTTTAAAAATGTTATTCCTGTATAAATTTATGTTAAATTATTTGCTGCAAAAGTATTTTATTATTTATTGCAAATTACTATTACATTTGTACTAATTAAAGTAAATGAAACTGCGTTAACTGACACCAGAAATCACCAGCAGTTTTTAGACAAAATATTTGCAGTAATTACTGTTTAACCGGTAAAAAGAATTATTTATATCAAGGCGAATAAAACATCAGCTATATTAGGATTCTTTATGTCGTTGACTTATGTATGTTTAAGAAAAATAAAGTGCACATTTTTAAGTTAATTTTAGGTATTGGTATCTTCTTGTTGCAATAATAAATATATTTTATTCAAAATTTTAACAAGACAGAAATATTGGATTGGGCACATTTTAAAATAATATTATGGAATAAAAACAATTAATAATAATAATGCTACACTAACACAACTTTCATCAGAACTTATAATGAATCAGTGTTACACTCTTAAGCAAAGACGTTGATTAATAAGAAATTTATTCTTAACAAGAACAAGTTTAGGATACAGTACAAGAAAGAAACACCACACCATTTTCACAGAAGAACTTATTTGCTGACTCTGTAATGAGAATCAGAAAGCGGCCTCATACATCATTTACAAGTTAGTCTCCAGTACTTTCATTCAGAAAAAAAAACAAAATCTTTTGTTAAACACAATCCTTTGTGGCCAGAAGAAATTAGTAAAAACTTGTTGCATCTATTTAAAGTTAAAAAAAAATTAAGTAAACTAATTATAACAAGCTAACATGTTCTTAATAATTTATATTAATTAATAAATAATTTAATTATCTCTTACAATACTTAAGTGAAAGAATATCAAAAGAAGTTCTTCAAACGACTTCTATATTTTTAAAAAGGACCAGCCAACAGTTTTTATTACAGTTATTTCCATAATTTACTTACCTATGCTTTCATAAAGTTCTCTTGCCCCAACACACACTGACAATAACCCAACAGTCACAACCCACATGCACATCATTTTAATTGGTCCACACATTACTAAAATATTTAGCTTTGTTTCTCTTATTTTTGAGTCAACTCAAAATTTTACAAATTTATTGTAGTGCACAATTTTTATTAATTATGCAACGAGATAGACATTAGGATCAAGTATCTGGTCATTTATATTCCTATAAATTTTTATAAACTACATTGTCTATTGATACCCAAATTGTTATCTCATTTTTTAATTTTTGATGACAATAAAAGGTACCGCTCTATCCCGACTTAAGTTAATATCTCGACGAAAACCGCCACTTTACGTAACTTTTCTCTATCTGGAATGGCGTAGGACCGTGCCTCATCCAAACAAAGCCAAAACAGAGACTGGTTTCAGCTTCATTTCTAAAGGGAGTCTCTGTATGTGGCATAAGCACAGCACAGGCGCTCTAACGGTTGCGTTGGCGCTTGTATATTTTTCTCTTGTGTAGTTTGACTCGGTTGTTATTGCTTTTATCGCTGGTTCTTGGAGATTATGTTTGCTTTTATTTAACACGGAGAATTTTGCATTAGTTCTTCTTCTTGAAAATATATTAAAGTCCGGTTTTAGGCTTGTCTCTATTTGTGTTATATAGAATATGTCAGTTCCTGTTATTCTTTTAAATAAAATATCCTAAATTGCAAATGCAGCATGACTGAAAATAAACTGTACCAACGTCAAATTTTCTGGATGACCACCCGAAGTCGTTGCAGGGTTACGTACTGCATTAATATCTTTTGAATAATTTAAAATATTATTGTGATGCATATTTTTCGGAAATGCTATTTTCCATAGAAGAAAAATTGTTTTCATTGAGGCAGTTTAATGGCTCAAATGCATATGATAAAGCTAATGGTTCGAGTCTACGGTAGGTTCGTGATTAATTGACACACAGTTTTATACAGGGTTTTCCTTAAACACGTGCTTTTATTTTAAGAAAAAAATTTTATAAACGTATGTCCCAAAAGTCTTAACTTTTAAGATACAGCGTGATGAAGTTTGAAAAAAATCCGTTTTTTAATAATAATTGAGATAATATTGTAAACATCTTTATGAAATTTGGTACATACTTTATATGTAACAAGGTGCATTTTCTGATATACAAAAAATTTTAATGTGTGTGGTGTCTACGGATTTTGCATAAAATATTTTTGGAGAAAAAATACTACGCCACTGCTTAAAACAAATCGTTTACTTCAGGATCAATTTCTCAATTTAATCACATTTTTGTTTATAGCTTTTTATTATTTATCCTATAAAAAGTATTTTAATAACTTTTTATATGGACAATTTGAAAAGCTGTATTTTTTGTTCTATAGAATTTTTTGTATATAGTATATAGTTTTGGAGGTATTGACGTTTAAAATTAAAAAAAAATGTTAATATCTCAAAAACTATAAGACATACAAACAATTTTATAAAACAAAAAATACAGCTTTTCTAATTGTTTATATGAAAAGTTGTGTAAACGTTTTAATAGGATAAATAATAAACAAGGTATAAACATATATGTGATTGAATTAAGGAGTTAATTCTGAAGTAAAACGATTTTAATTTTTTTGAGCGATATCCATGCGTCGGACAAAGAAAAACCAAGAGATCAAATTTGCTCAAAAATAAATAAGGACTAAAAAGTTATTTTTATTTTAATAAAAAACAGTGCCGTAGTATTTTTTTATCCAAAAATACTCAATGCAAAACCCGTACGAACGCCACTGGCAGAGAAAGTAAAAAATTAGAAGACTTGTACCAAATATCATAAAGATATCTACAATATTATCTCAGTTTTTATTAAAAAACTAATGTGTTTTTAAACTTTATAACCCTGTATCTCAAAAATTAAGAATTTTGGGACATACGTTTATAAAGTTTTTTTCTTAACACGAGTCACCCCCTTAAATATTAGCATGTCTTTAAGGATCACCCTGTATATATTATATTTGACAATTTTTTATTATGCTAAGACGTAGACAAAAAAAATAAAAAAGTCTTCCTATTGGCCCTTTGCGTCTGTTGTACATTTTAAATCGATGATTGAAATGTCTCATCTTTAGTAGAGTGTTTAAATAAAACTTAAAAAATTAAAGTGATGTATTTATTATTTTTTGCATTATAAATTATATTTATAAAACCCTAATTTCTCTTTGCAAATCAATAGTGATTTTACATCAAGTACTTATTTTGTAATATTATGATTTTATTAAAGCATAATAGATAATTTGCTTAACATATTTTTACGGTAATGAAAGTATAGAAAAAAAAAACAATAAGCAATGTTGTTAACGAGTTAACATGCTAAATGTTTTGTTTTTCTAGCTACCAATCCGACCATTTTATTCTGAAAATTAATCAAAAATTTTAAATTTAAAAAATATACCTAATTGTCCTGTAAAATCTTATAATTTAACGTCATTACTTAAGTTCACATTTTACCTGGTAAAAAATTAACCAAGCCTAAAAGTAATTATTTAATAATTTACCATTTAAAAATAACCTATTTTTAATAAAATAGTTTACAAAGTATTCAACATGAATAAAATTATTGTAAGTAATAAAACAACATTAACTTTACTATTATAATAATTTTGAATATCGTATGCTTTGAAGAAATGACAAGAGAGAAAAGCACAGTATGTCATATACCGGGTGGTGCGTCGCAGAGAGGAACATAGGAAATCCCATGTAAATTTTATGGGGGTCATATTATTGGCTTCCCTGTACATTTTGCAGAAAAAGTGTAGGATAAGTTTTTGAAGAGACCAATCTGACAAGCCCTCGTGCCAAGTTTCAGAAAATTTTACTAAGTGAATCTTGAATTATTCAATTAAATGAAATTGCAAAATTATCAAATTTTCGGTTCAGGTAAAACCAAACAGGCACCAGTAAAATAAATATTGTCCTTGACATAAGGAAAAGTGTCAATTAATCAGTGACAATCGGTATTTGAAAAAAAATATGAATTATTCAATCGACGAAAAAGTATCCATAATTAGGTGGCATTATGCGGGAAACAGTTTTAGAGTAGTATCTGAAATGTTTTTAGTTTATTTCCACACCAAGCCCATTCCGTCCATTTCAACTATTTAACGTATTGTCAGTAGGTTCGAGTTCAAAGGTACCGTAATAAATCATTGTAAATGTTTAACTCAGGATATTGAAAATAGAGCCAAAGAAAGAGAGAACGGAGATCTTAATATTCTACTGAGTGTGGAGGAAAACAAAATGGTTAGTACGAGGTTTCTTGGGCAAGACGTAAATAAACATCATACAACGGTATTGCGCACTTTAAAAAAACACAAATACTATTCGTAAAAATTCGAATCAAAAGCTGCAGGAAGAAGATAAAGAGCGAAGAATGGCATTTTGTTTTGAATAATGGAAAGAGCAAATAACGATAGGATTTTTTTTTAAATATTTGTTTAACCGATGAATGTACATTCACCCTCAACAATGAACCAAATGTTCAGAATTGCCGGTATTAAAGCCAAGAAAATGAATATTGCTTTGTTCATACTTGGACAAATATCCCCAAAAAATAAACGTGTTCGTAGAAATTATCGGACACCATCTCATTGGACCCTTTTTTATGGACTATAACCTGACAGCAAAAACCTATGTTCCAATAATATTGCGAAAATTTTACAGGTGGACTCCTTGGATAAAAATATGAAAAAAAGTTTCTATAAACATACGTCCTAAACTTCTTAACTTTTAAACTACAGGGGGAAAAAAATTTAAGAAAAAAATTAAATTCTTTTATTTTATTAATGTGGATAAACATGGACGCATGACATTTGGATGGATGTTTATATTTGTCAAGGCTCTCTTACAAAAATATTTGTAATCATCTGCTTCTCTGGGCAAGGGTTCCAATCTGCCACTCTCAATTGTTTTTATTGTAATTTTATATTGCTCATTTGCATTGCAGATATGTATTTAATTTTTTTACTAAAAACGGCACAATTTAGGAAAAAAAAATTAAGAACAAAAAGTTTTTTATTTAGTAAGGCTTTCACAAACTATTTCTTAAATTTCAAACTTTTAATACCGGAAAAAGATACAGTAAAAAAATATTAAGGGTTACTGATTTCAAACTTTTTTCCAAAAAGCAGATAATTACAAATATTGTTGTAAGAAAACCTTGGAAAATATAAACATCTAAAACTTTACCGCCCGGTAGTTCCCCAGTATTTTTATCCAAAAAGTTTGTTTGTTAAATTTTTTGCAATATTAAGGTAACACCCTGTATAAATTACTTCTGAGTACAGCAAGGGACATAAAAAATATTTATATTTCCTAACCGAGGTTTTAAAAAAAGTTTGCTTCTAATAATAAGTCCAACTTTAGTTACATTGTTTAAAGTAACTTTAGATAAACCTAATTATAAATTATGTTTTTGTGCAACTTCCAAAACTAAAATTTTTTTCTACCTTGCTTTAGTAAAAAAAAGTTCTAGACAAGAATTTACAAAGTGTTTATCTGCAAAAGTAAACAAAGTGTTATCTGGAAGCTATACAAATCAAGACAGTAATGTGTTTACTGAAGCAATATTTTAGCTTATGACAGATTTTCCTTCAGAATTTTCGCTGGTAAATTTTGCCACTGGCTTTATATCATAGAAGAAATTAGTGTCACCATAGTATATATATATATATATATATATATATATATATATATATATATATATATATATATATATATTATATATATATATATATATATATATATATATAATATATTATATAAATATATATATATATATATATATATATATATATATATATATATTATATATATATAATATATATATATATATATATATATATATGATATATATATATATATATAAGGGTGTACAAACTAAAATATTAATATATGAACAGCAACGCATTTCAAAGCCTCTACATCGCCTAAAATAAGTAACGCAGATGGAGTAATGTAAAGTTTAAAAAAACACTAGGTTCATATAAAATAAGAGTTAAGACATAAACATTTTTTGGAAAAAAGATCGTAAAAACTAAAGTGTTTATCTGGGTTTTAGCGATTAGTGGGTAATTTTGACGCAAAACTGAAGATGAAATCTAGATGCAATGGTCAGCGCTAATTTACATGGTTAGTCTAAAGCAGATCAGCAAGCTAAAAATAAGTCCAGTTTCTCTGGCTATTCATATAAGGCTTTTGCGGATAGTTAAATAATTAAAAGACATTTATATTTAATTTAAAAGCTACAGTACTAAGTGATTTTTAGTTTTAATAACGAATTTAATCTTCTATCTCTTTCTGCATATAAAAGATACATTTTCAACACGAAATGGAAAATTAACCAATTTTTAAAAATATTGTGCCACTTAATTTAACTTCTCAAAAAATTTTAATTAAACCATATATTTTTACCAAGTTTACATTTTGCGATATGGCTAAACTTTTTGGGTTATATTTTATAACGACTAATCAACAATACCGTACATAAACCTAAGTTCTTAATCCTATATAAACATATATGACAATTTTTCTATTTAAACTTTCACCCCCTCCCCACGAGGAGTGTTATCATAAAAATTGTAAAACAGATAGTTTTTAATCGTAATTAATACCCTAAATAACAATTTTCTTACTTTTGAATCCAGAAATGACAAAGTTCAATGCATTCTACCATTCTACCCTTTTAGGGGGAGGGAAGTTTTGCTAAAATCCTTTCTTAGCTAAAATCTCCTTTTTTTGGGTAATCAAAGTCCAGTTACCAACTGTCATATTTACAACGACAATTTTTCTGTACATATAAGTTTCATCTCCATTTTACCCTTTCCAACAGTTGTAATCTAAAAAATATTAAAACAGATCCTTTTTTATCATAATTAAAAGCGTAAATAACAATTTTCATACCTCCAAGTCCAGAAATAATAAAGTTCAATATAAATTGTCACCCCCCATTCTCTGCCTTTAGGGGGTGAGTTTAATAAAATTCTTTTCTAGCCCGTGTTTGTCAGGTATAATGTAGGATTCTTAAAACAATTTTTTAAATCGGTCCAGTAGTTTCGGAGCATATTCATTAACATCAAACAAATTTCTATTGCTTGACGTTCATAGCACCCCTAGCCACAACTACCACTTTTTTACTGAGTTTTGATATAAAATTAGGTAATTGTCTCAAAGTGCCTCCTCTCCGATTTTGACCAAATTTGGTATACGGGCGCTGATTACGAATCTGAAAAAATATTTTTTCGGCAACGTTTCGTTTTCGAGATATTCATCATCAAAGTTGAAAATCAAACTAACCTCATTTTCACTATATTCCCCCTTCCTTCCTTACACAATTATTGATTTTTACACTAAAGTGGCACACAATATTTTATAAACACCTTTTAAAACCTTGTATTTTTATTTATTTTAAACCTTTTTTCCATTAAATTGCGAAGTTTAAAGTTCAAAGGCAGCAGCCATACTTGCTAGTGTATACATGGTTGCGGCCACGTTGGGGCGTGTGAAAGTGGATGTTTACAATTAAATGGAAAAAAGGTGTAAATTAAATATAAAAAACAAGTTTTTTAAAGGTGTTTGTGCAATATTCTGTGCCAATGTAGTGTAAAAATCAAGAATTCTGTGCAATAAGAAGGAGGAATTGTGTAAATAAGGTTAGTTTGATTTTCAACTTTGATGATGAATATCTCGAAAACGAAACGCTGCCGAAAAATTTTTTTGCAGATTCGTAAGTCAGCGCCCCAAAAAACCCCCGTAAACCAAATTTGGTCAAAATCGGAGAGGAGGCAACTTTCGAGACAATTACCTAAAATTAATATTGTTACAGACTTTAAAAATATCTGTTTAGTTAATAGAATTGTAAAAGGTTAGAATTATTTTATTTAGGTTAATAATTTATTAAAAATAGGTTACCTTAGTTTTTCCCTTTTTCGACGGTCATTGCGGATTATCCTGAGGGCGCTGGAGACATCTATTTAACACTTTTCTTGCATCCTGCAGTAAAAGAATTCTTCCAGCTAATTCTAGACTTTTCCAGACTTTTCCATTCTTTTCCACATTACTATATAAAGCGCGAAGGAAATCCGCACGGGCCAGTTTAGTTTTGCATTTCAAAGAGATAAGAAGTTGACAGATAGTTAAAGGTTAAACAGTTGTCACAATAACGTTACGTTGAATTTTTGTTACCATAGAAACGTTTGTGAACCTGATTTGCAATAAAAAGGTGTAAAACCAGGATACGTATTTTTATACGGGGTGTCACGAAACAATAAATAAAAAAATATTAAAAATTGGGTAAAGTCCAAGCTTTACATCAAATTTAAACAAATACTAATATTGTTTTTACATTAATACATTTTAAACCACTTCTTTAATATTTTAGGTTTCCAACTTTACTCGCTAAAGCATTTCTTTCAATTTTGTACAGTTTGCAGAATAAGCGAATACTGTAAACATCGTTTAATTTAATTTATTAACAAATTTAATGAAAACAATGAAAATACACAGAATAGATGGATGTAATCTCTTATGCAAGTTTATCTTGTACTTAGAAACTAAAAATGGAGTAGACGAAGATTTATAAACTGTTTGTCGCTAAAAGTAAACGTACTGTTGTCCCGAAACAATACGAGCTGAGTGAATACGTTAAAGTGTTTACACCGCTATTGTTAGAATAATATTCCGAATTTAGGATTTATTCCGCTTTAGATTTCGGCTTTTAGTGGAGTTAAAACACTGTATGCGTATTTTGGTCCTGGAATATTTTTGTTGCAAAACCTACACAATATGAGGTGGCAAAAAGAATTGTTGGTTTAAAAAATAAGTACTAGATATAAGAAACTTTAAAGTTACTTGTTTTGCACTAATTTAACATATGGCCATGTCCACCATTTTATTGAGTCTTACTATCTAGAACAGATGTCAAGTCGGCTGTAGTAAGAGAAATTAATGAGGTATGCATCGTACTAGACTTACTTTTTTTTATCTTGGAACAGTCCACGAAGGCTGATGCTTAAGTACTAACGTATCGTGGGTGTTTTAAGTGTGATGAGAAGGAGTTTGTTCACACGGAACTTAAATATTTGGAGAGTGGGAGGAGAAGGAAAAACTTCTGCGGGCAGCAGGTTCCATAGCACCACACTACCATACCACTCTAGGGATAAAGGAACGAATAAAGCGTGAAGTTCGGGGTCTCTCTAAATGAACTCTAAAAGGATGCATAAAAGTTGCAGTACGTGTTGCTTTGTTTTGTTAACTGCCGGAGGAGGAATTATACTGGCCAACTTCTCTGAGCAGAAGCCCTGCAAAAAACCTATAGAAGATCGACTGATCCCCTACAGTTCGACGGTGGGCAAAAAAAAGAAGTATTTTTGTAAGCGTGGAATCATTACTATGGAAAAAAGCCTCTCTTTGAATTGATTTCAGAATACTAAGTGTTGTAGGGGACGCCATTCCCCAGACATAAAAACAATATTCTAAAGTGGGTCTGATTTGTAATACATACAGAGCATACAGATTGGAAGAAGAGACATACATTCTGGCTTAAAAGAGGAATCCAAGCTTATTTAAAGCTGTCAAGGCTATTTATGTAGTGTGCTTTTGCCAGTTGAGGTTATTCTCAAAAGTAACGCCGACAAGATTAAACGACTCTTTGTTCTGCTGATCTTGGCCGCTTATATGTAACGGATGAGCAATGGCGGACTTTTTTCGCGACAGCGAAAATGACTGTGTTTTCGAGGCATTAAACTAAACAAGATTTTTTGCGCCCCAATGCAAGATAAGTTTAAAGTCTTGTAAAAGAGATATCTGCATTGACCTGCGCTTGTTTTTCAAATTGGAATTACATGATGGCTAAAGAAATTGAATTCTAGAGTGAAGGGTACTATTATCAGCAAAACTATGAATGAGATTGATTGTGGAAAAGAGAAGATGGTTTATGTGTAGAAGCAACAGCGTGGGTGCCAGCACTAAGCCCTGGGGCACCCCAGCATTAATTTGGTAAAAGCTGGAAAAATGACCATTTATAGTAACTGATATACAGGGTCTTTGATTATATTTACGTGGCTTCTGAGGCCTTTATTTTGGAAGACAGAAAAAAATGTTTTTTATTAAAATTGTAAAATTTTTTCTATATTATCTTTTGAAATTATTAGTTAAAAAATATCACAATATAAAAATGGAAAAACATAGGCAACTTCAACTTTTTTAAATGAAACACCCAGTATATTGTGCGCTACAACGAAAGATCTTTTTTTACTGATTTCAAATGATGATATTTGGATAAATCATTTTTGAGATATTTTAGGTTAAATTATTAATAAATTACAAAAAGTTTCATACTAGTATCAAGAAAGCCATGGAAACAATAAAATTTTTATGTTTCTGAATTTGGTGAGGGTTTTCTTCTGGGCCAATAATGTTTATTTTTGTGATTAAACATTCCTGTTAAAGTAAAAGAAGACTTGTCGGTAAATAGAATTTTATTTAAAACTTTAGAATCTGCTGCATAAACCTAGCTATTTCCAATGCATACTTAGGTCGGTCCTGCATGTTTTGTTCAGGAAGATTCTGAACGGACATAAATTTATAAGAATAAAATTTGTAAAATTTTAAGGTTAAATAAATTTTATAATTTGTCTTATTAAGTTTAGATGCCGCATCCGAGATTGATATTTCAGGATTTTCTAAAATTATTATTAGAAGGAGTTAGTGCTAGTTCAATAGAAAAAGTATAATAATTATCCTGAAAAAACAAGGATATCCAAAACTTTGTTTTCATTTCGTGCTGCAGTTTTTTCCTTCATTTTAAAGCTTTTTCGTTTAATAAACTTTCTTAATATGTATTTATTAGTATCTATAGATGGTATCCGTTGTTAAGGATATAATACGTAATATTTCCTTTGCACTGTCGTCACTTTATTATTGTTACCATAAAAAAGACGCGATTTTTTGTTCTTCTGAATTATTAGCCCATCGACAAAAAAGCAATACAAACTACTTTTATAGTTAAAATGATAAACTTCAACTTTTTACAATATCAATAAGTCAAATTTAATAAAACAATTTTTATGTTTTCATAGCTTTTTTGATACTAATATGATTTTTTTTAAATTTATTTATATTTTAAGCTTAAATATCTCAAAAATGGTTCATCCAAATATCATCAATGTATATATATTTAAATCAGAAAAAAAAAGATCTTTTATTGTAGCGGATGATATACAGGGTGTTCTAAAAAAAAATTGAAGTTGTCTATATTTTTCCATTTTTTATTGCGATATTTTTTTACTGATAATTTCAAAAGATAATATGGAAAAAAACCTACAATTTTCATATAAAACATTTTTTTCTGTCTTCAAAAATAAAGGCTCTAGAAGCCACGTAAATATAATCAAAGACCCTATACATCTATTAGAAAGGAAATTGGAGAGCCAAGAGCAAAGCTTAGGCGGAAGACCGTAAGAAGGAAGTTTGTTAACCCTACGTTAGTCGGTCTTTTTTCGTCTCACGACAGTCGCGGGGGTGAAAAAACAACCATTTCAAAAAAAAAAATAATGCTAGATTTCCCCGAAAATTTTTTTTTTATCTGCGGGAAAGGGCAAAAATTAAAAAAGGAAAATAAACATTAGAATTTCTAAAAAAAAAACAGAAAAAAAAACACAAATGTAATAATAATAATAATAAATTT
This sequence comes from Listronotus oregonensis, assembly GCA_019359885.1. NCBI lineage: Eukaryota > Metazoa > Arthropoda > Insecta > Coleoptera > Curculionidae > Listronotus > Listronotus oregonensis. The sequence goes on along the minus strand of JAHBCN010000445.1, from coordinate 120,351 downwards.
TTTTAAATTTTCTTCATTGTAACAACTCGTGCATATTTTTTTTTAGGGGGACATTAAAAATTTTTTCAAATTTTATGCACCATTTTCGGTTTTTTTTTATCACGAGCTCTTTTCCCCAGAAAAAAAACAGCGCCCTCTAGACCTTCCCAAAAAGTGTTGAGCCTCCGTATTAGTTGAGGGCTCTTCTCCAGAGAGTGGGCCCCCGCGACGTAGCTCTCTTGGAACTTGTAATATTTAAACTCTTCTGTGGATTTGGGTTTCCCCCATTTCCCAGGCAGCATTTTGAATAAATTGTGTGGGTTTATTCTCCTTTAAAAAATTTTTGTTGAATTGATAAATGCAGATGGCTTTAGTGCTGAAACATTCAACAAATTTTAAAACCCCACCATGGCCCCAAACCCCCTTGGGGATTTGGGCCCCCATTTTTTTTAAAAATTGATAACCAAAAACCCCCCAACTTTAAAAGGGGTTTTAAAAAAAGGAAAATTTTGTTTGTTTTTTTTTTTGTTTCGCCAAACACTGATTTTGTTTTTCCCCGATTACGGTTTAGAAAATTCCAAAGGTATTTCTTTTTTTATTTTTTTCTCAAAGTCCAACGTAAGTCTTTTTTTTTGTTTAGTAATTCATAAACCAGTGAAAACTGGTAAAAACCAAATTTTTCCCCCCTTGGGGTTTTGTTGATGCCTTGAACTGGTTCTTTTCCCTTCTTAAACAATGTCTTTAGCAAAATTCTTTGCTGATATGGAATTACTGGTTGGGGGCCCATAGGTTTCAAGTTTAATTGTGTAGGCTGTTTTTTCATCCACTAGAGCAAAGGGTTTTTTTTTCCCCCATTTGTGGGTTTTTTTTGGGGGGATATTGACAAAAAAGAACAAACCCCTAAAGGCAAGTAACTGCTCATCAATTGTTAGATATTGTTTAAAGTTTTTCTCTAAATTGTTAAAAAAATACCTCAAATATTTCTTGATTGGGGTCATTTTTCCCAATTTTCTACGGACATTTCGATCTTGTGTTATCAAATCTTATGCATTCCCAAAAAAAACGAAAACGTTGTTCACTCTTTTTAAGAGAAAATTAATGCCATTTTTTTAGTTATCCCATAGAATAAGTATTTTTACGAGAGCATCTGAAAAAAACCTAAAAAATTAAAAAAAAGATAAAGTCTCTTTTTTTAAATTTTTTATCTGTATTTCTTGCACCCCCTTTCCCTTAAAAATTTTTTTCGAACTTGCTCAATAAAAAAATTTTGGGGAGAAACGGGTTTCCATTGCTATAACAGTATTTTTCAACAAACAAATCAAAAAACCTCAATTTTTTTTAAACTTGGCGCGCTTCCGTTTAGGTTTTGGTAAATGGGTAATTTAAGTTATGAGCTCGAGTTTGACATTAGTGGGGGGGTTGGGTTTTTAGCCATTTTCTTTCTCCGTCCTTTCCAAAAGAAATTGGAAGAACTATATTCACATTTTTGTATTCTCATTTTCCAGTTCAATATCAAAGGGGAATTTTTGTTTTCTGAATTTTCCCCTTTTTGGGATCTGTTTGGTGATCACTGTCCATCACTACATTTTCCCCTTTTCTTTGTCACTTTTTTCTTCAATATCTGGAACCCTTTTCATCACTGTCCATTTCTTGATACCTTTTTTGCCCACATCTGGGTTTTTCTAAATTCTAGTTTTTTTTTTTTGGATCTGACATATTTTTTTTTTTAAAGTATTTTTTCCTATCCGTAGTAACTAAATTCCCCAAAAAACTCAAAGTTTTTATTAAAAAAAACTATAAATACAATTATTCCGTTATTAAAAACACTATAAAAAAAATTTTTAAATTTGGGGAAAATATTAAAAAGTCGCGCAGGTGACATTTTTCCCCGGGGAATTTTGGGAATTTTTTAAGGGCCAAGAATAGTTCAAGAAAATTAAATTTTAAAAACCTTTTTTGCCTTTAAACCCCGGGGGGTACTGAAAGGGGTGAAGCGAAACCATTGCCTGCGTGATGTGACAGTGTGATAAAGTAGAGTGGGTGACAATTGTCAACCGCGCGACTAACGGGGGGTTAAAAAGAAGCCCGTCATGCCAGATCTGACAAAGCTTTGGGTATTTAAAACCAACGATCTGGTTTCCAAAAAACAAGGGACTTGTTTCAGTTGTGCGAGAAAAGGAAAAAGTCAGCTTTGGATCTTCTGTGACAAACCCCTTTGCCCCCCCCATGTAAGATCTTGTTTTTTCCCCAGATCTTAATTTTTAAAAAATTTAAATTTAAATTTTTTTAAATTTTTATTTGCAAACAACAGAAAGAAGAGATATACAGGTCTATAGTTTGAAAAGAGAGTTTTGCATCCTTTTTTGGGGACTGGTTGCACCCGCGCAGCTTTCCAAATGAAAAACAATCTGCTGTGTACTTTGATGTATGATTTTGTAATTTTAAATTACTCTTAAATTTAGATATTAATATTTTTTTATTATCTTGCAAAAAACCGAGAGACAAAATAATGAGATAATTTTATTGTATTGCTCTCTTTTATTTATGCTTGACATTTTTTAAAGGGCCAGGATTTGAAAATAAAAAAAAGTCTGGGGTTTTTTCACAGAGGCATGAAATCCGCGTTTTTTAAAAAATTAAAAAAATTTTTTAAATTTTTTAGAATAGGAATTATAGGTTTACACAGTTTCTTAAACCAAATACATTAATTGCTTAACCCGGAAATTAAATATTTTTTTTTAAGTTGCCTAATTTTGCGTTGTATTATTAAAAATAAAAAAGGTTTTTTGGTTATTCTCTAATACAGATTTTGACCTTTTCGCAGAGGGGGCAAATGATTACAAATGTTTTTTTTTAGAAAGCCTTGGGGAAAAATTAATATGTGGCCAAAAATTTCATGCGTTAATGTTAATAGACATTTTTAAAGTAAAATAATCTAATTTATTTATTTTATTTTATATTACATTAATCCTCCAGAGGCTTCTAATAAGGCAACAGAAAGTATCACTCTCATACGTTTTCTGCGGTCTACCTGAAAAAGCCCCGATCTTCTAACTTTATCTGTTGCTTTATGTTAAGAGTATACAAAATCTAAAACCTGCTTTCTGCAGAGGCCTGTTCCTTCTTTCCCCAATCATTTTCCACTTTCTTAAACACAAAACCTTGTAGGAAAAATAATTTATTTTTTTAAAATAACGGTCTTTTAAACGTAAAAAATAATTTAAATATTGCCTTAATTTAATTATGTAAGGTAAATTATTAAACATTGTTTTACAAATAATTAAAATTTAAGACTATATACCAACAACCTAAAATGCTTAAAGTTTGCTTACTACAAAACATTATTCTAAGCGCACTTCCAAGCTATTAAAGTGAATAAAGGGTGTCAATTTGAATACCAACACCCCAAATGCCTGGAGAATTAATAGTCAGATTAAGACGAGGTTTTGAAGCTCGCCTGAAATAAACAATAGACCTTTAACCCCGTGACTACCGCTAATAATATTTAATGAAATGATATTTTATTACATTTTTTAAGTTTTTTAAATTAAAATTAAAAAATTTTAAAAAAAAGAAAGCCCCTAATCTTATAGTGGGGGGGCCACCGAAAAAACCCCAATAAGAGATACGCATGAAACACTTTTTTATATTATTTTTACAAATCAATTCAAAGCCCACCCCCACTTTTGGGCAAATTGCATTTTTTTTTTTTTAAAAAAAACTTATAAAATCGGTTTATTTGATATAACTTAAAAACTATTAATTTTAGGAAAAAAATATATTTATGAAATTGTCTCCAAAAAAAAAACTTTTATATGACATTTTTGAGCCCTTTGTTTTTAAGATTCTAACGATTTAAAATTAAAATAAAAAGGCAAATATCTTAAAAACTAAAAGAGTTACAAAAAAAATGTAATTGAAAAGAATGGCTTTTGAGTATGTTCTATAAAAAAAGGTTTTATACACATTTTTAATAAAATAAGTAATAAGGGAGATATAAGCAAAAAGTAATTTTGGTCATTAAAAATTTCGTTAATAACAATATTTTTTGGTACAAGTAAGTATGCCAGCTCCGATCCATCTAAAAATTAATTCAAAATGTTCTATTCAAATAATTTTTTTGGTCCAATAACTGTACCCATTTTGATCTCCTTGGAACTTTAACTATAATAAAATTTAAACTTTATTTAATTGAAAAAAAAGATAAGTTCCTCCTTTATACAGGGTGGCCCACTACATTGCCCTTTTTTACGAGAAATAAAAAGAGTTGGGAAAACTTTTAGCACAGTCATAGTTGGTCTGTGGGGAATATTTTAACGTATTTTAAATTTAAAGGGTGACCCAAAAAAAGAAGTAAAATCAAAGTTATATTTTTTCTTATGAAACACCCCATATTTTTTTTTTTAGATATATGACCAAATAAAGGTAAGTTATTGTTATAATTTCTATACCTAAAACTGACCTTTTAAAAAGAGAAATTAAAAAATACAAACCATATTTTAAAATTGTTTACACCTTAACATATAAGAAGCTACTCAACATTAAAGTTATAAAGGGTTTAAAATATTACATAAAAGTTTTACCAACATTATAAAGGGGGAAAAAAAATGCCTCAAAGTTTGGAATACATTTTATTAAATAACTTACTAAAGTTAAACGGAACACCGTATTTAGTGGTTTTTGACGAGAACTAGATTCCATTTAAAACTATATTAGGGTTTTATACCTATCTTTCTGATTTTTATGCAAAGATTTTTATATTTGACTTATGAATAATTTCTTTATCTAAAAATGGAAACCCTGTATGAAATTAAAAAACCTTTTATTACCCCGTAATTCGCTAAAGCACAAGTTTAAATTTTTGAAAATAAGATGAATCAAGAAATGCAGGCAAAAGTAAAAACTCCAATTTATTGCCATTTCTAAAATATTAAAGCATTCTTGAAAATGAGGATTAAATATAGTAAAAGGTACACCTATCTTAATAGACGAAAATGTTAAAATGCCCTTGTTTCTTAGCAAATGTATTGGACTTTATGGTAAATTAAATCTCAAAATAATATTATAATGGGGTCAAAAAAAAACAACATTTAATATGACTGTCACCAAAGGTACGATTATATTTATATTTTTCAATAATAGTAGGCTTTGACCTAGATGACGTTAATTATTACTTGCAAACAAAAAAATATTTGAAGTGAACTTGTTAATCACACGATTACCATTGATTAAGATAGTTTAAAATTATAATTGTTTTGAATGATTGTTACATTTTAATAACTTAAAATAAGGAAAATGAAATGATTTTGGTAATCTGTGAGTATCAAGAAATATGTTTATTCGTCATCCTTTACTGTACATGGTGTTTCATATAAAGAAATTATTCATAAGTCAAATATAAAAACGGCTTTTGCATAAAAAGCAGAAGAGATAGGTATTGGAAACCCTAATATAGTTTTAAAGGGAATCTAGTTCTGCGTCAAAATAGGCCACCAAAAGGGTGTTCCATTTAACTTTAAGTTATTTAATAAAATGTATGTCCAAACTTTGAGGAATTTTTTCACCACTCGTATAATGTTAAGGAAAACTTTTTTGTAATAGTTAACTTAAACCCTTTAGCTGCGAAAATTTAATTATAAGCTCCTTTATGTTACAGGGTGTAAACAATTTTTAAAATATGGTCTGTATTTTTTAATTTCTCTAAATTTTTAGAAACGGTCAGTTTTAGGTATATAAATTATAACAATAACTTACCTTTATTTGGTCTATAGTGTCTAAAAAATAAAAAAAAAATGGGGTGTTTCATAGGAAAAAGTATAACTTTGATTTGTACTTTTTTTTTTTGGGTCACCCTTATATTTCAAAATAATTTTAAAATATGCTCCCCCGACCAACATAGATTGCTAAAAGTTTTTTTCCAACTCTTTTCATTTCTTGTAAAAAAGAGGCGAATGTGGTGGGCCACCCTGTATACCAGACAGGACGCTTAACATTTCTCGATCTCCTATGCTACTTGTTTATAGCGCATCGTTTAAATATTTTTATTGTCGATTTAGATATTAATATCAATTATTCATAAAGACAGTTACTCGTTTAGAATGAGCTTGAGAAAATTTTAATCATATTTTTAACATCAATTTTTTTTAATAGTTTATATAATTAAACTTTTAAAACTTTTTATTAAAATAAACAAATTAAATAAAATATCCGTGCCCACCGGTTATCTCCCATTGCGTCAAGGCACATGTGTATTAGTTTGTTTCATTTAATAAATAAAATATTTTTAAATTAATTTTTAGATAGATCGGAGCTGGTATACTTACTTGTACCAAGAAATATTGATATTAGCAAAATTTTTAATGGCCAAAATCACTTTTTTGCTTATATCTCCTTTAATATTTATTTTATTAAAAATGTGTATAAAACCTTTTTTATAGAACTTCAAAAAAGGCATATTTCGTGTTTTTTACATGTTTCGTAGATCTTTTGGTTTTTGAGATATTTGCGTTTTTATTTTAAATTTAAATCGGTAATATCACAAAAATTAAAAGAGCTACAAAAAATTTAACAAAAAAAAACCTGCGAAGTTTTATTAGACCTTCAATTTTAATTATATCCCTTTTTTTTCAAAATCAATAGTTGTTGAGTTATATTAGAAAAACCGATTTGTCACGATTTTTTTTAAGGTAAAAAAAATGCAATTTGAACCCGCTGAGCTGAGGAAGCAAAGCGGCTTTAAATTGACTATAGTTCATAGTAATATAGGAAATGTTTTATGCGTATCTCTTATTGGCTTGGTTTTTTTGGTGGCCTCCCGTACTATTATATTTCTATAAACTTTTAAGTTACCAAGGTAACTGTTTTTAAAATAGTTTAGTTCTATAATACCTGAAATAAATTTAAAAAACATTTTTTGGAATTTTTAAGATGTGTTGTTTTGTTTTTCCCAGTATTTTAAAAACTTGATTTCTTAGAAAGTTAGAGTTAAACTTTAATTATTTTACTTCAACCAGTTTTTTTCTTCTAAAATAAAACGAAAGTTTGTACTTTAAAATTGTAATCAGCTGGCTGCTTCGGATGTACCTTTTTGTAAATACAATACATATTTGGCGGATAGCCAAACTGCAGGCGCTTTAGGGCAAAAATCCGAAATCAGGGCACCGATACATAGAATTGTGGCCTCTTGCGCCGGAATTCTGTTATTGTTTCAATGTTCTCGCCACTTTTGTTGTCACGACTGGGTATTTGATGCTTCGCTGACTGATAAAAGCTGATCCATTTCCACAAATTTTGCGCCCGTTTTGTTTGATTTTTAAATCAAATTTATGCTTTTACTTTGTGGTAAAATTTAAAGGGAATTTGGATTGTTACATATGATAATACAAATTATCCTAATGGTAATTTGAATTAATACGTGTGTTCGGATAATTGGGAAATGTTTAAACCTGCTAAAACTTTAGTAGCTCACTTAAAGGTTTTGTATCTGTAAATGGAGAGAAACATTTATTTGTATGTGTTTTAAATTTATAGGCCATCATTTTTTAGAGAAATAATTAATTAAGTTATTAAACAAATTAATCTAATTTAAAGGTAATGTTTTTTAAGAAGTTTTACTGGAAATTGGTATGGGGTTTGTTGAGCTATTGTTCTGAAATATCAAAATCATCGATATAAACGATTAGGGATTAGTTAGTACCTTTACGAATTATTTTATATTTGGTAGGATATAATGTTTTAAAATTATTATTGAGTTCGCAGTAAAGCCTTTTTTCGTATAAGCACCATTCCGAAAGCAAATAATAGAAAATTGACGGCAACGGATCCGTTTTACCCAGCAAACCGAGTAGCAATTAGTAGACTTACGTAAAAAAGTAATAAAAAGATTGAAACAATAACAAAATAATTATGGCAATTTATATTTTATTTTTTCTTAAATATAAACAGTTTTATAAAAATACCAGCATTTATTTTACAAAAAAATATTTATCAGTAATTATACAAGATACCGCTAAATACATTTTTTTTTGTTTTTTGTGTCCTTGGGTGTTTGAAAAATACACGGCCAAATTTCAGGAGGTTTAAAAAAAAAAAAGGTTTTTGTAATTATCTAAAACACCCTGTAGATTTGTAGATGTTAATTTTATAAATAAGGGTTTAATTTGGGCCTAATTAAATTAAAATTTTTAGGTCTAGTTGCGCCTCAGGGGATACCTTATTAAAAATAATTCTGAAATAAATGCACGCCACTGACTTTTTTGCAATTTTTATATTTTTTAGATAAAGCAGCAAAAAAAAAGCTTTCTTGTTTCCTGATATTTTTTCTTATCTTTGTTTTTGAGAAAAAAAAATTATTAATTTAATAAGTTTCCGTTAAGTTACTTACCTGGAAAGTTTCTACGGAATAGAGCCACTTTGGTCCTGGTCCCAAAGAGGTTCCAATCTTTAGAAACTTTTCAGGCGAGTAACCCAATAGGAGAGACGGCTCCCAGGAAAAAAAAACCCACGAGAAAATGAATACGCCAAAAAGCTATAGAACATAATTAAAACCAAATAATTGTAAGTCTCTGGAACATATTAAAAAAATTAATAAAATATTAATTTTAATTTGCTAGAGTAATCTATTAATGGTGTCCAGATACTTGCGATAAGTTCGTTTTATTTATTTTTTTTTTAACGAAGCAAGATAGGAAAAAATATCATGAGACAAAAAAATTGTATTTTTAGTATATAGCAGTAATATAAACAAATATAAATAAAAATATAATACAAAAGTCAGTGACGTATATTTTTCTTTTACCATTAAGGTGTTGTAAACAACAAGCAAATTTTATCAACAAAGGGCAACGCAGACGCTTAAACGAAAGTGGCTAAAATAGCAATTTTTCAATTTGGGATAATTCATTTACAAACCGGGACGCCAATGCACTTAGGTCATTTTACGATACATCTGCTTATACAAGTTTTTGTAGACTATTCTAAAACCTGTAACATTGTCTTGACATTTGAAATACGGGTCTTACAATTCTTCACGATTTGAATTAAAAATTGCATTTGCTCATCGTCCTTAGTTATTATTTTGTAATACTCGTCATCTATAATTAGCTTAGTACCTTTTTCAGCTGTCATTTAGTAGAATGTTGATAATATTACGACACTAGTTATACCTTTCGTGTTTATTTATGGTTGCTTAATCGTTTTTCAGAAAATCTATTGAAAAATTGAAAAGTTTTTGTAAAAACATTGTTGACCGAACAATTATGAAGTTGTAAATTTATTTATTTTAAATTTTATTTATTTTCCTCACTTTTATCCGCTTCATGCCTTCTTCTTGTGATGTTGGCCCATTTGGGGCTTTTGGGCCACTTCCCTTTTTACTTCAATTAAAATATTTTTGTTAAAGAATGATAATACAACATTTTAAGGATTTGAATTCCACATATGGTTTGTGATTTTACCACTTGCAGCATCGTCCATGTTTTTATAATTCATTAATTCTTTACAAAACTCGAGTTCATCAAATGGTCATTTTTTTGCTGAAGGTGCATTAAACCAGGTTTTTGAATTAATTAAATACAGTTTGTCCTTCTTAATTGTTATTAGCTTAAGCGCTTTTGCATGGGATAAATTAAATATATTGTCCATCTTTTTTACGAATAATTGTTTTGTTTTTGTTTTACACTTTTACTCTGCCTATTTGCTGACTTTTGTGGTGCTATCCACTTGTTGTGAAGTTTTGCCGGTACTTCAATAAAATGATATTCTTTCTGTCTTAGTATGCGAGCTTTGTCCTTAAAAATAGAAACTTTTTTATTAGTTAGCGCGACACTTTTACGTAAACTAAGTTTCACTTTACGCGTGTAAAAAATTAAACATGCAAAACTTGTTTATTAGAAGGCAATTTTTCACCAACAATTTGGAATGTATATTGTCCAATTAAGTACACGACTCCATGCTTCCGTTAACTTCGACTTTAAGACATTATCACGTTTTATTTACACAAAGAAAAATTAAATTAATCTCTGGGGGTATCTGTTGCATACAAACATAAGTAGAAACGTATTTTTAATATATCTAAATAGTATAGCCGCTGCAATACAACAAAATTTCTAGAAAAAATTAGCCTGAAAAAGGTCAGGCATATTTATATTTTTACAAATATAACATTTAATTACAGGTTTTATCTCTAACCTAATTTATATATATATATATATATATATATATATATATATATATATATATATATATATATATATATATATATATATATATATATATATATATATATATATATATATATATATATATATATATATATATATATATATAAGCTGGCAAGGCAAGAGCTTAGGTACCAATTTTAATGCAATTGAGTAGGATAGATATAGTACGGCCCCAGATTAAAAAAAGAACGACAACAATTTCCCCTGTTTCACTTCCAACACGCGACGGACGACGGCGCACAGTGGGGCGAGTGTAGGGTAGGCCGGACATTTATTAATATCTCCGTTTCTACTGGTCCTAGAGTATTGCTTCGAGTGTTATTTTACAGCAAATCAAATACTCTATTTCTCTATTGAACCACATGTTCAGCAATTTTTTAAGAAATTTTGCCAGTTGCGAATTAACGGGAAGGATGACTTTTAAATGTGTACATACATATCATGTATCTTTTGCTAAATTGAAAATTGTGGTTGTAAACACATAATATCAGTACATGTTTTATAAATTTTTATAATATTTAATTTTTATATATATTATAATATTTTTGCCCTTAACTCAACCATTTTTCAATGTAGCTTGTATACCTCGTAAGTACTAGAAATTGTGGGTGCTGGATTTTTAGATATTTAATCTATTTTTCTTCACTTCCCTAAACGATGTCGTACGGAAACATAAAGGTATCACATTTTACGGCACACTTTAGACAAAAATTTAAATACAGCCTTTAAACTACCTTCATTAACATCTGGTTAATGTCATCAAGCCTAGATCTACAGTTAAAATGAAATCCGAGCCAAAACACTGTTATAAGTATTATTATTATTACAAAAAAAATAGTATTTTAATACAGGATTTTTAGATTGAGGACAAACTGTATATAAAACAAACTAAGCATGTTGATACGTAAAAAAATCGACAAACATTTATCGCTTCATAAAACTTACAGAATCGTGCAACTTAACTTCTTGTTTAGGGCTTTTAACTTCACAAAAACAAGCTGACAAATGTTTTGTGCGATAACAACATTTCACATTTATATCAAAATAAATAAAGCAGATTTCTCGATGTTGTAAAGCCAGGTGTAACTCTGTCACGAGAATGTGTCATTTGTAAGTGACGGAAATCCGTGTGAAACGTGAGTTAGCGTCTGCGGGCGCATATTTATCAATTGGGTAGATAATTTAGTGGTATTAGGCTTTGACTCTTATATATATATATATATATATATATATATATATATATATATATATATATATATATATATATATATATATATATATATATATATATATATATATATATATATATATATATATATATATATATATATATATATATATATATATATATATATATATATAATCTATCTGAAACCAATTTTTTAGGTTCAGATATTTTCAGTGCGATAAAAGGAGATGTCAATTTAATAGGCAAAGGCCTAAGCGAAATAAAGACAGACAGAAAACATACTGTTTTCGATTTCCTTCTACCGCCCCAACAAAAAGAGGGGAATAGTCCGGGCACTTCATTGGGCAAACAGGGATGGGTACTCGACAGCAGTGTTACCGGTCCGTGGGAGAATTCTCCAAAACGTTGGGAATTTCATGGAAAATCGTAGGGAGCCAAGCCATTATTATATTTAAATAAAATAATTATAATTTATTAACATTTTTAATTTATTTCTCTAAAAAACATTATTATTTTTGGTTCAATTTAGATTCCAAGTAAAATTTAACTTAAATTATCGCGCTATTATAGAGAATGGAGAATAAGTACAGATTTTTTAAATTGTTAATGAAAATGTAAAAATTTTAATTATTCATGTTGGGATGTGAGCTAAATGATGACGGCATTATTAAAAATAAAATAAAACTGCAATTAAAAAAATAAACCTTTAAATATTCTTAAAAATTAATAAAATTAATATTAATCCTTATAATAAAGAAATTACTCTAAAAATAAACTCAAAAGCATTATCATTTTAATAAATGCTCGAAGACATCCGTTCTAAGATTCGACAATACCTCCGGAGTAAAAGAGTTAGTAATTTCGAATATTTTTGCCCTTAACTCAACCAAATTTACAGGCCTCTCATGCGGATACCTGTAAACAACTTAAGTTAATTGGCCCTACAAAAAAAAAGTCAACAAGAGGAATCAAATCCAGTGCCCTTGCAGGTCATGGTGTGGTACCTCCTCCGTTCAGGAAAAGTCCTAGTCAAGTCCTAGTTTTATAAAATTAATGATTTTTAAAACATTTACAAAATTGTTAATAAATATTTAATGGAATGGCAACACTGTCGAAAATAGCTAGCCGCTTGTACTGAGTCGCCGCACAGTGGGTCGATTCTACTGTAATGTTGGATATTGGAAAAAAAATAAACCTTTAATTTGGGATTCTCTTTTTATTGTTAGTACCAAATAAAACCTTTTCAATTAAGCAGATTTATTTTTAGCATTATAATTGCACTCATTTTTACATAAAGCCTGGCTATAATTGCTTTCGCAGATGGCCGGTATATGTAAAAAATACCATTTAGCATGCTTTTTTAGAAGTATATTGTTTTATTTACTTCCTCGTCGGATCTTGCCCAAACTTGCTTATTTATTAAATTTTTTATTTTTAGAGTTAATATCTACTCGCCTTTGTTAACATGTTAATCCTATAAGTCGTTGCTTCTGTTTGTTATTTGATTATCCTTTTTAAAAGCAAACTACTGCTAAACAAGGATAGGAAAATAGGATAAAACAACTGAAAGAATGCCAAATTTGTTTAGTAACAACCAAAAGGTTGTCGCCATATTGTAAATACCTTTAATTTATCATTTAAGTATTAAGCACTTTAATGCTTTTTTTTAAATCTAGGTCTACTCTTTATGTTTTACATGTCTTTAAGTATAAAAACTAATTTTAAAGTTATTTTAATAATTTTTGTTTATCTTAATTAACCTTGTTATTGTACCAATTGGTATGCTGTCAGAAGGCTAACCATAAATACTTAGGCGCATACAGAGAATATTTTTCAAGAAAATTTTAAAGGATGGCTACTAATAGGGATATCCTTAATAATTTGTTAATTAATTTAGATTCTAATATCACATATAAGGCCAACACTTAAAGATGATCACGATCGTTTAGAAATTTTTTTTTCAGAAGTAAAAGAACTTTTAATTAAAAAAATTTAAAAACTTAAAATTTTTGAAATATATATATTCTTTCAGATTAAAACTATCGTTAATAAATTAAATGGGTACAAAGATTTTTAAAATTTTTACTTCTAGATATATTTTTGTTTATAGCTTTAGTTTTGCGTTTGTGAACTTCAATTTATATATAAAAAATAAAAATTTATTACATATCCAATGCATCAACCGATGTAAAAAAGAAAAATTGTTTTGAGGAATTTTTCTTTTTTACATCGGTTGATGCATTGGATAATCAGGAGTAAATAATTTCCTGTGATTTAATAAATGTGATAACAAGTTTTGCATTCACTGGTCTTAGAAGACCAAACGTTTATCGTTGAACAAGAAATTGTGGCTTATATCAATTTAGGTGTCATAATAGAATTGTCTTTGATTTACAAAAACCATAAGGCATGTAAGAATGACTGAGATATTCTGCCAGCAAAATGCAACTTTAACTAATTTTTGAACTTTTGTAAATAAAATAAGATCCCAAAAACTATTTAAACTGGGCAAACATAATATTTTACTAAACATTATTTAATACGTTATTATTTTCTCCAAAAACAATTTTAATTACCTGAAGTAAAAAATTGTAAAGTATTTGGTACTGGGTTCCTTTGGTACTGGGTTCCAGATTGTTTTGTTTCCAACTCTTATAAACTAGTAAAGACACCTACGATATTCTGAAGTTACGTTGCACTCGGATTTCCGTCACTAATAATTACTGTTTTTTCGTGATTTTACTTCACTTAATCAAAATTATTAAAAAAAATATTTTTAGTTATTTATAAATTAAAGTAATACTGTGTAATCATGAAGAGCATTTTTTAGCTTATCTTGTGTTTGTAATTTTACCAAATTTTAGAAACTGCTTTTATATTTCATACAAAAAATAATAAAATATACATATATAAGCGGTTTTTTACTATGCATATAATATACCTTAAAAAACCTAATCTATGATTTTTTTTTTATTTATATATATATATATATATATATATATATATATATATATATATATATATATATATATATATATATAATATATATATATATATTATTATATATATATATATATAACACCGAACACTATTATAGTAAGTAAACAAACTTCAAAAAAAACTTGTTTTCTCTTTATCTGTGTTTAACTACCGTAACTATTATGTATAATCAAAAATCCTATACGTTAAAGCTATTACAATAATTATCTATTTATATATTCTTTACCTATGCTTTATCACACTTTGCTAATTAAAATATACTAATCAAAATTCAACAACAGGTAATTACATGAATATCACAAATTAAAATTTTATTTAACGGTTTTATATAAACCAAAGAATTTGGTTTACTTTTTATTTAATTTTTATGGTAAGTATAATTTAATATGTTTTAAAGCTTTAGTCAGTTATGGTCAAGTTTTTAGGACTGCAGGATCATTTTTCAAGAATCAAACATGGTCATGTTTATAACTTTCCTCGTATTTAAAAAATAATGAAAACTAGCCCTAGTATGGTATTCGAATTAAAGGCAACATTCACCTATCTGCCAACCGAATGAAAACTTTTTTTTTCAAATATAGTATGTATACAATTGAACTGCAAATGGGTGGCCTAAAAAATTATGGTCAAGGCATTTTTTTAGCGTTCTTATAATCAAACGTAAAAACCAAATATATTTAGTAGTAAAACTAGGCATCGGTTGTCAATAACCTATATCACTATTATCTTATAGATATCTAAAAAATCTATTAAAGTGGTAATTATTTTGACATATCTCTGTTATAAGATCTCATTATTCAAATTAAACCATGACCTTAAACTTAAAGCTTTCAGGAGATTCATTTAGGAATTTGAGACAAAACCAGCCGATGTTGTACAACTAATTGGATTACCCTGAGCCCAAAAGTCTTTTAATTATACATTGACTGAGGGGTGGCCTTAACTTTTGGTAATTACGGGCAGATTTTTTTTGTTCTCCGGGGAGAGACGATTAGAATCAAGGGTTTGTGAGATTAAATTAATTGCTGTAGTTTATTTTGGTTGATTTAAACTTTTAAGAGCCTAAAAGCTTTTTAAATTGTTATCTTTTAAAAAAATATATATAATTTTAAATAATTAAAATAAAGCATATAGTAAATTTACCAATTGGATTATTTAGGTAGGTTTTAGGTTTAGGTTTAAAGTGAGAGGACTTTTTACGCTTTTTACCGCGACCGCTCGGTTTATTGTAGCTAACATCTTTTTATATTTGTCCCAATAGGATGAGACTTCTAATAAATCCGATATCAGATTGGAAGAGAGTTCTTACATCTTCTCTTACTTGTGTTGCTACCGGACACAAGCACAATATGTGTTCTGGTGTCCCTGTCTTCTGGAAAGTATGAAGAGCAGACGATTAGATCCGTCATGCCCTTCTCTCCCAGTATAGTGACGTAGATAGCTACCAGGTTCTTGTTACAGGAACCAGATGTTCCTTCTAAGACCGTATCTCCGGCCTTTTCTAATGAAAACGGTTCTATCCGCTTTCTATTTAAAGCCAAGGAACGTTTTTCCCTATAAAAGCGGTTCTGTCCGCCTTTTGTTTGGATTCAGGGATCCCTTCCTAAGCACCTGCCTGTTCGGGATGGATTAGACCTTCCCCGTAAAACAGGCGCATGTGATTTCAGTGGCACCTTTCGCAACGGATTCACCCGTTTCGGTTGGCGCATCTTCGTCTGCCTGTGACCTTGAGTGGCACCTCTCACAACGGATTTATCTGTTTCGGTCAGCGCATCTTTGTCACCTTTTTCCTATGAAAGCCGTTCTCTCCGCTTTCTGTTTGGAGTTAGACAAGTATTATTCCACTCCGGCAAAGCCCCGCATTACCGCAGTAAGGTAGATACTCTGAGAGGTCGCCCTGTATCTCAGAGGCACCGTTGGAGACACCTGTTTAAGGCACATGATATCATTCACTCATCAGCATGGTATGCTAACACCTTGAGTTAAGCCTTGTGTTCGTCTTAGCTTCGGATTCCGTTCCATACGCTAGCAACAGGAGTTTCCGATAACCAGCAACTCTAGCGCATATTTCAACAGATCCTACTGGGCCCAACCACGATAACTAACACACAGCGGTGGGATTATTTAGGCAATAACTTCCTCTTTAACACTGCTGTTTATCTTTCTATGATTAGGTAAGATAGGTGTCGGAAAACAATTTATAAATCCAAAAGTTTAATAACTATTGTAACACCAGCATTTAAAAATCAGTTGAAAAGCATAAGACATTAAAAGAACTACATTTTATCCTTATGACAGTCCATGAAAGCTTGTATTAAGTCCAAGTACTAGGTACCATGGGACCCATGTTTCACTACTTCCATCAATGTTGTACCTAATCATGCAAATATTACAATAACACCAAAATCTTGGACTTTCATTTTCTTTATTTGTTAATTGATACACAACGTTTCGGTTAGTAATATATCTCCAACCAATTTCAAGATAAAAGTTATCACTTGAAAACAGTTGGAGATATATCACTTACCGAAACGTTGTGTACCATAACATTGTCTAACACTTTTTGCAGACATCACAAAATTTAAAGTGTAAAATACAGATCTACAAATAAGCACTTATGTACACTCTATTCCTATTAACAATTGACGGTTAAATAAATAGCAGCCTGCTCTGGCCTATCGCCGTAACCCAGGAAAAATGGACGAATTATCTAGTACCTGCACGGAGTGGTCTAAGAAAAGAGCCGCGATTATTGGGCTTAACTGACATAATGATAGAATAATTCACCTTAATAAATATGTACACAATTTTAAAAACAAAATATGACATTAAAATGAATGGAAGGTTTACAGGTATTATTAATTGCTATATAAAGAGCATATATATTCTAGTACTTAAGACAGGTAAAAACTAAATTATTTTTGTGTTTTCCTCATAAAAAATACAAAAGTCTCCCAATACTGTTGAAGTGTAATTATTTATGGTAGTTTTCGTTTTTAAATACCATTAAAATCACCAATTTGCAAAAATTAAAAAAATATATACATTTAATATACTTTGAAATATTTGAAAATCCACTGCATATTTTAATAGTCACTCTTTAAAACAGCACACTCTGTCGTTATATCATGTATAAACAAAGGTTTAAACGATTTGCACGTAATATATTAAAAACAGGTTTTGTCAAGCTATATTAGATTATTTAATTACCGAGTAACTCTGTGGCAGATTTATTTAAGGATATTTCTTAAAAGTTCTTAAAAAGTAATCTACTTTCAGAATTATTTATAAACGCTAAAAAGCAATGTGACAAAAAAATCCAGTATTATTCACTGGTAAGTAATTTTTAGTTTTGTTTAAACTTAGCTTTTTAAATCAAATAAAATATTTACATCAATAAACTATTCATTGGCAAAAACTTAATGTATCTGTTGTGCAACAGCAAAAAAATATTTTTGTTCTAACCAATAAAATTTAGCCGCAAAAAATACTTGCTTTAATCGAACATGTGCTTATTGTTGGAAATTTATTAAAAGGCTTGCCTAAATAAATAATTTTTCTTTTACTTAGATTTTTTATGTATTTACTTTTAAATTGGATATTTTTTAATAATTAATTATTTATTTTTCATAATAAGGCCTTAAAAATTTTTTGATGTGTACATTATCTTTAAATATTTCCAAAGGCTAAACTAAAAATTAAATAGTTTAATTATTAAATATAAAATTTATTATTTACTAATATTTAAATAAATTATTTTTTTAACCCAATAAGAAATTAATTGCTGGTTACGTAGGTATTCGTATCATCATTTTAAAGAATTTTTCCTAAATTCGGAAATATTAAAGTACATTATAAAAGATGGTAATTATTTACAAGTGGGGTCAACCCTATTTTTGGCCATATCTAAGTAAAAAATAAACATTTTTAAACTTTTTTTTTATTTTGCTAGTTTTTACGGCGCATTTATATTAAAAAATATCGTAAAAGGGAAAAAATAAAAATTTCAATAGCTTTTTTGCATTTAAAGTTAAAAAAAATATTGGTTTTCATGTTTTTGGATAAAATTTCGATTTTATACATAAAACGAACAATTTAAAAAAACAAGATTGATAAAAAAATCGGTCTCCGACTATAATAGCGGGCAAAAAAAAAAAAAAAAATATATAAATATATATATATATATATATATATATATATATATATATATATATATATATATATATATATATATATATATATTTTATATATATATATATATATATATATATATATATATATATATATATATATATATATATATATATATATATATATATATAATATATATATATATATTTAAATACATAAGAAACGAAAATTTAAAAAAACTAAACACAACTAACCAAAACTCATTTTGACATTTTTTTAATTCCTTGTTTTTAAACGTAGATTGCAAAAAAATAACCATAATTAGCTTAAAGACAAGGAAAATCAAAGTTATTTAATATTACAAAATACAATACAAAAATAACAACCTTTAAAAATTAGTTTATTTTTTAATTAAAATACTAATTTTTTGATACTTTCGCTATCATCACCATAAATCCGCAATAAAAACAAAGAATTAAAAAAAATTATGATGATCCATCAAAGTATCTATTTTTTCTGGCCAAAAATAGGGTTGACCTCACTTGTAAATAATTACCTAAAAGATTTCCAAAAACCAAATTTTAGTCCTTTATGTGCCATGTGTCACGAGGAATGACTATATACGTTGTTAAAAAAAAATCAGTAAAATGACCATTTTCTAATGGCCGCCAAAAATTCAATTTTAAACCGATCTACTCTCGCTATAGCTCATTTTTGCTGTTAATGTATGCTCTTCAAGCGAGTAACTAAAAAAAAATATTTGTCTGCAACAATCGGTAATATTGCATTTCAAAGTTTGTAATTTCGAAAAAATTGCAATCTGTGACCCTCCAGTAAAGATATATTAAATAAATGACTTTTAAAAAGTAAAAGTGGTAATATTTAACCAAGACAATATTAATAATTTAATTATGGCATTGCAAGGCATACTATCAGTATCCATGGTAACTACTTTAAGCCTTTTGTTTCATTAAAAACCAAATACTGCGCTATCTAAAAATAGGTAAATTTTGAAACAGGTAACAGAAATATACGTTAAAATTGTATTAATTTACATTTAAAGGGCCGGTTTATTCTTACACTGGTTTCTGTTACTTTTGGTCAGTAATTAGATCACTTTTTTAAAATACAGCATAATTTTTAGCCAAATTATCATAAAACAGTTTCTTATAATTAGTACAGGAGTAACTGCAATATAAGCAATAAAACCTAATTAAAAAAAGATTAAGAAAGCTGCAGAAATAAAAATGCTAAAGGCTCACATGCTTAAAGCTGCAGGCGTTTTTTCTACAATGTAAGCCGCGTCGTTTAAGCAAAATATTCTTTTGGCCTTACGAACGTGATTTGCCTTTTAAAATAGCATCGATATAAAAAATAAAAAAGTCATATATTCCAGTCGGTGTGTTTGCCATATGGCTAAGGCAAAAATAAAAATGGGATGTCTAATGTCAAATAATTTAATTTTGGGCCTTAAAAAGTTTTTTATTATTAATTCAGTTTAAGACTATGTGCATAAATGAATATTATATTATTACAATGCCTAAAGCAAATGTTCCAACTTTAATAATGGTTTTTAGTAGAACTAAAAAAGAACTAGGAACAAAACCTCTTTTATTCTGTAGACTATTATTAAAAGATGAATATCGAAATTAATCGTGCGGTGCTTTTTTTGGGAAAAAAATTTTGTTATACAGGGTGTCACAAAAAGTGTGACGTCACAAAGGTGCATTTTTTTAAATAAAATGCTCTTTATTTTTTTTATATTTAGGTACCTCTTGTGGTCATTTGTATTCCTCTAAAATTTTGTCAACATCGGTTTAGTAATTTCAGAGAAAAAACATAAAATATAAAAAAAAAATTTGCACCATTGAATTTAAAAATGAATAAAAATACCAATAGTGCTTGATTAGTAGAATTAAACAAGGTTTTTTATTAGGTAACGTAATATTAGTCGCTTAGGTCATGTTTGGTTAATTCGAACTGTACAGGGTGTCCAAAATTTAGTGTCAAACTCTTCAAATTTTAAAGCACTTTATTTTTCTTATTTTAAATATGAGCCCCCGTACATTTTCAGGTCGTTAGAGGCAAAATTAAAAAACAAACATTTTTCTAAATATAAACCCTATCGAAATTCCTAACACATTAAAAGTAATTTGTTGAAAACTCATTTTGGCATCTATTTCAATAGTTTTTAATGTCGATTAATTGTTTTTCATAGCCACCTAACATTTTTATTCAATGATATTACTATTGAAATAGATATCAAGATGAGTTTTCAACGAATAATTTTTAAGTGTTGGGAATTTAAATAGTGTTATTTTTGGGAAATTTTTTTTTTTTTAATTTGCATCTAACGACCAAAAAAAACAGAGAAACATATTTAAAATAAGAAAAAAAGTGCTTTAAAATTTTAAAGTTTGACACTAAATTTTTGGGGCCCCCCACAGTTCAAATTTAACCAAACATGACCTAAACGACTGATATAACGTTACTTAAAAAATTCCTGTCTAATTTTAAAATCAGACACTTTTGGGGATTTTTACCAATTAAATTAGGTGGTCCAAAAGAGTTTTTTTCTGAAAAAAAAAATAAAAAAAAAAAAATTGCACCATTAATTTAAAATGAATAAAAATACCAAAGTTTTTGATTAGTAGAATTAAACAAGGTTTTTTATTAGGTAACGTAATAACCAGGTCATTTTTGGGTTAAATTCAAACGCGGGGGCCAAAATTTAGTGTAAAACCTTCTTTTAAAGACTTTTTTTTTTTTTTTTTAAAATATGAGCCCCGACATTTCAGGTCGTTAGAGGAAAGTTAAAAAACAAACATTTTTCTAAATATAAACCCTATCGAAATTCCTAACACATTGTAATTTTTGAAAACTCATTTTGGCATCTATTTCAATGGAATGTCGATTAATTTTTTTTATAGCCATAACATTTTAATTCAATGATATTACTATTGAAATAGATATCAAGATGAGTTTTCAAGAATAACGTTATATTTGGAAAATTTTTTTTTGTTCTTTAAGTCTGCATCTAACGACCAAAAAATATACAGAGAAACATTTTTAAAATAAAAAAAATAAAGTGCTTTAAAATTTAAAGAGTTTGACACAAAATTTTTGGACACCCTGTACAGTTGAATTCCAAACATGACCTAAAGACTGATATAACGTTACTTAATAAATTCCTCGTCTAATTTTAATAATCAGACACTATTGGTATTTTTATCCATTATTAAATTAGGTGGCCCAAAAAGAGTTTTTTTTTTTTTTATTTTTTTCTGAAATCACTAAACCGATTTTAACAAAATTTTAGAGGACTATAGACAACCACAAGAGGTAGTAAATATAAAAAAAATAAAAGATTATATTTAAAAAAATGCACCATCGTGACGTAACACTTTTTTTGCCACCCTGTATAACCAAAATTATTTTCCTAAAATGTACCGTAGGAAAGGTAACGTCGGAAATATGAACATTTTACATTAAATAATATTTTTTTTTTTTTATATATATATATATATATATATATATATATATATATATATATATATATATATATATATATATATATATATATATATATATATATATATATATATATATATATACAGTAAAGCGCAGAGGACTACGAACATAGGACGATCCTGGGCGATTTTGGGTGTACCCAAAAACGTCGCACGCATTGCTTATCGATCAATAATTTTCGGCAAACAAATTTATAAGACGCGCGTCGGCCGGCAAAGGATCAACACAATACCTTTGTTCCTGAAATAACTTTTCTATCGAACGCTCGACAGCTATAGTTGTACGGTGTCGATTATTTGCGACCAAAACAATTTTTTTTTAAAAAATAATTATTAATAATGGATGTTGAACTGGAAAAAATTAAAAATATTAAATGGTATCACCGTGGAAACCTGATAGGGGAGTTAGGGGAAATTTTTTATTAATTTATTTCCAACCAGGCTTACCCCACAATTTTCACTATTCACCGAGTCATTAAAAACTTTTACATTTGGTTGTTTAACTCCAAGAAAACATAAACAGATAGGATAGTGCACCAGAAAAAAAAAGAAAGGGGGAAAGAAGGAAATTATAGTAGTGGCAAGTGTTAGTGAAAATCCTACAATTTCATCAATACAATTGTACAACAGGTTAATTTGAGCAAAGGATCAGTGGAAAAAGTGCTTAAAAAAAAAATACCGATCCTACAACCAAAAAAAAACCCCTGAAATTTTCCCGATGATCATTTTGACGAATGCAATTTTTTGAAACTGTAAAGAAAAAACAATGAAAATTTCATAAGAAACATTGTTTTTCATGGTCTCACCCAACGATCTATTTTCTCTGGGGTCACGTAAAATCACAAATTTATTTTAGGAGAATAGGGGTAATTTTAACTACAAGAATTGCAATTTCAAATTGAGAATTCTTTTTCGATTATTACCCTTTAAAATTCTAGCAAATGTCAGAAGGCGTTTTTATGACAATCTTGGTTATTGTTTGGGCCCGGGAAAGGGGGTTTATTTGAGCATCTTCGAAACTTGAAAGATTTTATTTTTTTTTTTTTTTGAATGACATTAATTTTTTTTTTAAAAATATCTTCTACGTTCCATTATTTATTTGAGAAAATTCTTTATTTTATTAGGGAAAAATGTTTATTCTTAAAAACCGGCAAACGTTGCGGTGTCGTAAGCAACTAATTTTAAATTTATGGCTGATAAGAAATACGATCGAAGACGGTTGATGCTAGCTAGCTTCTGTTACTTGCCTATAAACACTGCATATTCTTTTAAAATAAAAACGTAGAAAAAACTAAACTGGGCAGATAACTTCAGAATTTATACTTATCCCACCAGCCCCAACCAAAAATGAGCCACGTGAGGAAACGAGACAGAAAAAAAAATGCAAGCCAAAAATTTTTTTGGTATTTTAGAATTGGGTAAATCCAAAATCATCCAGTAGCCCCCCCATGTTCGCAGTAGGCCTTTTTAAAATTTTAAAAAATATATATATATATATATATATATATATATATATATATATATATATATATATATATATATATATATATATATATATATATATATATATATATATATATATATATATATATATATATATATATATATATATATATAAAACATATTATTTAATGTAAAATGTTCATATTTGGCAGACGTTACCTTTAACCTACGGTGCATTTTAGGAAAATAATTTTGGTTATACAGGGTGGCACAAAAAAGTGTTACGTCACGATGGTGCATTTTTTTAAATATAATGCTTTGTATTTTTTTGTATATTTACGTACCTCTTGTGGTTGTCTATATTCCTCTAAAATTTTGTTAACATCGGTTTAGTGATTTCAGAGAAAAAAAATAAAAAAACTCTTTTGGACCACCTAATTTAATAATGGATAAAAATACCAATAGTGTCTGATTATTAAAATTAGACGAGGAATTTATTAAGTAACGTTATATCAGTCGTTTAGGTCATGTTTGGTTAATTCGAACTGTACAGGGTGTCCAAAATTTAGTGTCAAACTCTTTAAATTTTAAAGCACTTTAGTTTTCTTATTTTAAATATGTTTCTCTGTATATTTTTAGGTCGTTAGATGCAGAATTAAAGAACAAAAAAATTTCCAAATATAACCCTATTGAAATTCCTAACACATTAAAGGTTATTCGTTGAAAACTCATCTTGATATCTATTTCAATAGTAATATCATTGAATAAAAATGTTAGGTGGCTATGAAAAACAATTAATTAATATTAATTAATAATTAATAGATGAGCTAATCAAGCACTATTGGTATTTTTATTCATTTTTAAATTCAATGGTGCAATTTTTTTTTATATTTTATGTTTTTTCTCTGAAATTACTAAACCGATGTTGACAAAATTTTAGAGGAATACAAATGACCACAAGAGGTACCTAAATATAAAAAAAAATAAAGAGCATTTTATTTAAAAAAATGCACCTTTGTGACGTCACACTTTTTTGTGACACCCTGTATAACCAAAATTATTTTCCAAAAAAGCACCGCACGATTAATTTCGATATTCATCTTTTAATAATAGTCTACAGAATAAAAGAGGTTTTGTTCCTAGTTCTTTTTTAGTTCTACTAAAAACCATTATTAAAGTAAAAAATGCATTTGGAACATTTGCTTTAGGCATTGTAATAATATAATATTCATTTATGCACATAGTCTTAAACTGAATTAATAATAAAAAACTTTTTAAGGCCCAAAATTAAATTATTTGACATTAGACATCCCATTTTTATTTTTGCCTTAGCCATATGGCAAACACACCGACTGGAATATATGACTTTATTTTTATATCGATGCTATTTTAAAAGGCAAATCACGTTCGTAAGGCCAAAAGAATATTTTGCTTAAACGACGCGGCTTACATTGTAGAAAAAACGCCTGCAGCTTTAAGCATGTGAGCCTTTAGCATTTTTATTTCTGCAGCTTTCTTAATCTTTTTTAATTAGGTTTTATTGCTTATATTGCAGTTACTCCTGTACTAATTATAAGAAACTGTTTTATGATAATTTGGCTAAAAATTATGCTGTATTTTAAAAAAGTGATCTAATTACTGACCAAAAGTAACAGAAACCAGTGTAAGAATAAACCGGCCCTTTAAATGTAAATTAATACAATTTTAACGTATATTTCTGTTACCTGTTTCAAAATTTACCTATTTTTATATAGCGCAGTATTTGGTTTTAATGAAACAAAAGGCTTAAAGTAGTTACCATGCATACTGATAGTATGCCTTGCAATGCCATAATTAAATTATAAATATTGTCTTGGTTAAATATTACCACTTTTTACTTTTTAAAAGTCATTTATTTAATATATCTTTACTGGAGGGTCACAGATTGCAATTTTTTCGAAATTACAAACTTTGAAATGCAATATTACCGATTGTTGCAGACAAATATTTTTTTTAGTTACTCGCTTGAAGAGCATACATCAACAAAAAAAATGAGCTATAGCGAGAGTAGATCGGTTGAAAATTGAATTTTTGGCGGCCATTTGAAAATGGTCATTTTACTGATTTTTTTAACAACGTATATAGTCATTCCTCGTGACACATGGCACATAAAGGACTAAAATTTGGTTTTTGAAAATCTTTTAGGTAATTATTTACAAGTGAGGTCAACCCTATTTTTGGCCAAAAAATAGATACTTTGATGGATCATCATAATTTTTTTTAATTCTTTTTTTTTATTGGGATTTATGTGATGATAGCGAAAGTATCAAAAAATTAGTATTTTAATTAAAAATAAACTAATTTTTAAAAGGTTTTTAAATTTTTATTGTATTTTGTAATATTAAATAACTTGATTTTCCTTGTCTTTAAGCTAATTATGGTTATTTTTTTGCAATCTACGTTTAAAAACAAGGAATTAAAAAAAAAAATGTCAAAATGAGTTTTGGTTAGTTGTGTTTAGTTTTTTTAAATTGTTCGTTTTTATGTATTTAAATATATATATATATATATATATATATATATATATATATATATATATATATATATATATATATATATATATATATATATATATATATATATATATATATATATATATACATATATATTTTTTGCCGCTATCTAGTCGCGAGACCGTTTTTTTATCAATCTTGTTTTTTAAATTGTTCGTTTTATGTAAAAAATCGAAATTTTATCCAAAACATGAAAACCAATTTTTTTTTTAACTTTAAATGCAAAAAGCTATTGAAATTTTTATTTTTCCCTTTTACGATTTTTTTTAATATAAATGCGCCGTAAAAACTAGCAAAAAAAAAAAAGTTTAAAAATGTTTATTTTAAATATCCAAAAAATTAACTTGTAAATAATTACCATCTTTTATAATGTACTTTAATATTTCCTAATTTAGAAAAATTCTTTAAAATGATGATACGAATTACCTACGTAACCAGCAATTAATTTCTTATTGGGTTAAAAAAATAATTTATTTAAATATTAGTAAATAATAATTTTATATTTAATAATTAAACTATTTAATTTTTAGTTTAGCCTTTGAAATATTTAAAGATAATGTACACATCAAAAATTTAAGGCCTTATTATGAAAAATAAATAATTAATTATTAAAAAATATCCAATTTAAAAGAAATACAAAAAAAATCTAAGTAAAAGAAAAATTATTTATTTAGTAAGTTTTAATAAATTTCCAACAATAAGCACATGTTCGATTAAAGCAAGTATTTTTTGCGACTAAATTTTATTGGTTAGAACAAAAATATTTTTGCTGTTGCACAACAGATACATTAAGTTTTTGCCAATGAATAGTTTATTGATGTAAATATTTTATTTGATTTAAAAAGCTAAGTTTAAAAAAAAACTAAAAATTACTTACCAGTGAATAATATTTTTTTTGTCACACTCTTTTTAGCGTTTATAAAAATTCTGAAAGTGATTACTTTTAAGAACTTTTAAGAAATATCCTTAAATAAATCTGCCACAAATTACTCAAATTAAATAATCTAATATAGCTTGACAAAACCTGTTTTTAATATATTACGTGCAAATCGTTTAAACCTTTGTTTATACATGATATAACGACAGATGTGCTGTTTTAAAGAGTACTATTAAAATATCAGTGGATTTTCAAATATTTGAAAGTATATTAAATGTATATATTTTTTTAATTTTTGCAAATTGGTTATTTTAATGGTATTTAAAAACGAAAACACCATAAAATTTACACTTCAACAGTATTGGGAGACTTTTGTATTTTTATGAGGAAAACACAAAAATAATTTAGTTTTTACCTGTCTTAATACTGAATATATATGGTCTTTATATAGCATTAATAATTCCAAACCTTATTCATTTTAATGTCATAATTTGTTTTTAAAATTGTGCATATTTTTTTAAGGTGAATTATTCTATCATTATGTCAGTTAACCCAATAAGGGCTCTTTTCTTAACCACCCGGCAGGTACTGATAATTCCCATTTTTCCTGGTAAGGGATAGGGGGCCCGAGCAGGCTGCTATTTATTTCCCTTGTTAATAGGAATAGAGGAATAAGTGCTTATTTGTAGTTCTGTATTTTACATTTAAATTTTGTGATGTTAAAAAGTGTTAGACAATGTTATGGTACACAACGTTTCGGTAAGTGATGTATCTCCCCAAATGTTTTCAAGTGATAATTTTTATATATATATATATATATATATATATATATATATATATATATATATATATATATATATATATATATATATATATATATATATATATATATATATATATATATATATATATATATATATAAAAAATTTGGGGGTTTTTTTAAAAAAAATTATTTTTTTTTTATTTTTTTTATTTATTTATATTTAAAATTTAAAATTTTTTTATTATTAATTTTAAAATTAAATGTTAATTATAAGACTCTTTACAACATTTAAAAAGGTGGGGAAATTTCCCCGAAACGTCAAAACAATTAAAAAAAAAATACTTTTTTTTGGAAAAAAAAAATTTTTTTTTTATTTTTTTGGGACCAAAACCCAAAAAAAAAAATCCCCAAAAAAAATTTTTTAAATCACATCCAAAAAAAATTTAAACCTTTTTTTTTTTTTTTTTTTTTTTTTTTTTTTTTTTTTTTTAAATATATATAAAATATATATATATATATATATATATATATATTATATATATATATATATATATATATATTATATATATATATATATATATATATATTATATTTATATATATATATATATATATATATATATATATATATATATAAATTTTAAAATTTTTTTTTTTTTTTTTTTTTTTTTTTTTTTTTGCTTTTACAAGG
Organism: Listronotus oregonensis; assembly: GCA_019359885.1. Classification (NCBI taxonomy): domain Eukaryota; kingdom Metazoa; phylum Arthropoda; class Insecta; order Coleoptera; family Curculionidae; genus Listronotus; species Listronotus oregonensis. The sequence continues at coordinate 91,977 of JAHBCN010000445.1, read as the reverse complement.
AAAGTGTGGGTCCTAATAAACTTTGTCTTTGATCCAAATATTAAAATTCTAAATTAAAAAGCAGCTGAATGATGTTCTGGTCAAATAGTTCGTTGTCACCCGATATGGTTAATGTGGTATTATAAAAAAATTATAGTTTTACTTAGTGTATTCCTATTTTGAGAGAAAAATGAAAGTACTATGGCATAATGTACTAGGCCAGCATAGTGTACAAATACCTAAAAAAAGGATTTTTTTAAAGATAATAGTCCTATTAAAAATACATTTAATATTATTAACAATTAAGTGGTTATAAATTTCTAGCACTTATCCTTAATTGATAGACCTAAAGCAGCGGTCAGAGTTTACAAAATTAATTTCCAAATGTTGCGATCCATGGTTCTAACTAGTTATCAAATTAATTAATCCATTTATTATTTGGAATTACCATTAAAGTTTTAAACAGGTGAAGTATATATAATCACTGTTTATGTCAGCCAATATTTAACTTTTAATCTTTTTGACAAATAACTAAATTTGTTGTACAGAATACACAAATATTTCTGCGTTTGTTTAAAATTTACAGGTTTTCTATATTTTCTATATTATACTCTGCCACAAAGATGATTTATCATAAGCCAAAGTGGCTATAATGAAGGATCCATAACCTTGTAATAAAAAGTGCAAAACGACATTTTAATTAATATTCCGTATAGTTTCCTGGGCACTTTGAACTAGATTAGTGCTATCATCAATTACGAATAAAGCTATATTTCATTAAGAACTTATATGACGGCAATCTGTTTTCATAGTTACGAAACGACGACGTCAAAGAGAAAAAGTAGTTAGTTGGGTATAATTTTAAAACAGTTCTTTAATGGATTAGGATCAGAAATAAAATATTTATCATAAAATAATAATGCATATATAAATATACAGACTTATTTTTAACCGACTTAAAAAAAAAGAAGTTTCTATGTATATTTAAATGTACGTTTGTATGAATGTTTGTATGTATGGTTTTTTTATATATGTATGTATGTTTCGTACGCATCCTCGAATATTAAGAATTGGATTTTTAACAGTTATCAAAATCGGTTCAGTAGTTTTTATGATATTTACTAATATGATTTAGTGTAACTGCCTGGTTTACTAATACGCGCTACGAGTGTGGTTTTCATCGTAAAATCTTGGATCAATATACTAAGCACAACTAACCAATAGATGTAGCGCAAAAAGTTCCAGTAAGAATGTATTTTTAGATTTTTTCCAACTTTTAAAATAATCTTTTAAGAAAATAAAACTTATAAAATATATATATATATATATATATATATATATATATATATATATATATATATATATATATATATATATATATATATATATATATATATATATATATATATATATATATATATATATATATATTATATATATATATATATATATATATATATATATATATATATATATATATATATATATATATATATATATATATATATATATATTATAATTAAAAAATATTTATTATTATTTTAAATAAAATATTTTATAAAAATTTTAAAATAATTTAAAATTTAATTTATATTAAATTTAAAAAATAAAAAAATTTTAATATTTATTATTATTAATATAATTTTATAAAAAATTTTTATAAACAACATAAAGCCTAAATACAAATTTCAAAATCATTGCGAACATTAATAATAAAATTCAAAAAAACGTCATGTATTTAAAATTTGGAAACATTTCTTTATATTTTTAATGTTTAGAACCAAATACTAATAACATGTATTGGCAACAAGACGGCTGTCCTTGCACAGCCTTGGTCAGACAATGGCTACCTAAGTATTTTGGCAAAAAATGAATAGGGAGGTTTGGTCCAATCCATTATCCAGCTAGGTCGCCTGACCTTACAATACCGGACTTTTTTTATGGCATGAATTAAAGCAAAAGGTTTTTTTACATTATCTGTCACTTAACACGGAAAACTTAATGAGCGTATACAAGATGAACTGAATATGCCGTAAATAATTTGTAAAGTGTATCATAAATTTATTAAGTTGCAAAAAAGCGTGTTGAGGTAAAATGTAGAAAAATTAAAAATGTTTGATTTTTTATTTTTAAATTTTGTATTTAGACTTTATAGTAGTTTATAAACAACTTTGTTTTGTAATTTTTTTTTAAATAGTAAATAATGGTACTTCCCGCTTAAAGCATTTTCATGTCTTCCTAATTTCTTAACACCCTGTTCATCTCATCAAAAATTAAAAACATGAAAATTTATTTTCTCGACAAGCAAAACTTTTAATAACGAATAAATTTGTGTCGTAATATAAATAATAAAAAAAAAATTTTGTTTGCCTCCATCCGCGGACACATGTATTATACTTTATATATATATATATATATATATATATATATATATATATATATATATATATATATATATATATATAAGGGTTTAAAATCGATTGAAAGTCTTGGGAGGTAAAAGGGCAGACCATTTAGAATCTTTTTAAGAAACATACCTTAGTACAAAGTCTTACGGTTTTTCAACTTATTGGAGATTTTCGATTTTTAGTATGAAAATATCGTTTTTTTCCTGTTATACTAAAAGAACAAAGGGCTAAGAAAAGTTTTTCTGTGTTTTTTTTATTTAGAGAACACAAAAAAACAAATTGACTGCAAACAAATAATAAATAAATGTTTTCGTTTTTTTTGATACTGATAAGAAGGAATTGTTTGCGTGCATTAAAAATAAATTCAAAAAATCTTGATTTATTCCTTTCCGAAACAGGTCAAAAAATTGTGAATGTCAGTGCAGTGAACTGTTAGTTTGTAAAATGGCAGCTTTCACTAACAAAAGTACGCAGATATCTTTACATTATGGCAGAGCAGATGGCAAGCACGAAGGTTGTACCGGAATTTCCCCGGAATAAATTGCCTAATGCCGTGTTTTACAATACTTACCGACGTCTTAGAGACTGGAAGTGTCAAACGTAATGAACCTGGTGTACATCCAGGTCGCAACCCGAATAAGATCTAATCCTAACGTTTGCAGATGTCCCACTAAAGTACTAGGAAAGTTGCTGCTGATCTTGGTTTGTTTATGGAAGGTTTTGGGTAGAGCATCGTGAAGGAAAATATCCCTTTCATGGTATCGGCGTACAAGGACTTGAAGATGGTGATTCTATTTGGAGAAGCCAATTTTGTCGTTTTGTCTTAAATAGTGACATTGAGAATGAACGGTTTCTGGAAATCATTCTATGGACGGACAAATCCAATTTTTCAAAGGAAGGCATTTGTAATGTTTACAATTTGCATGAATGGGCTGATAAGCACGAAAATCCACACTGGAAAAAAACAGGTGTTTTTCAGCACAAATTTTCCGTTAATGTATGAATGTAAATTTCTCAAAATGTTCTTGCAGAATTACTTGAAGGAGTATATTTTCCAGATGATATAAATTGTTTTCCAAAACGACGGATGTCCAGCTCATTTCCGTTTAGGCGTAAGACAATATTTGGATGATATTTTTCCAAATACCTGGATAGGCAGAGGTGGACCAATTCCGTGGCCTGCTAGATCCCCGGACTGGATACCGTTGGATTTTTATGTCTGGGGGCGGGCTAAAGAGTTAGTTTATACTGAAGAAATCGTATCAAGAAACCATTTAATAAGAAAAGTTCGAGAAGCTTTTCAAGTAATGCAGCAAGACAGGTTATTACATACAACAACTACCGAAGTAAGACGTAGAGCTCGAGCATGTATTAGAAACAATGGTTCTCACTTTGAACACCAATAAAGCATGTTATTTATTTTGTTTCATTTACTAATTTATTATTTAAATTTCAAAATCCGAATATCTCGAAAACCGTAAAATTTTGTACTAAGGTATGTTTGGCTCAAAAGATTCTAAATGGTCTGCCCTATCACCTCCCCAAGACTTTCTATCGACCTTCCAAACACCCTGTATATATTTATATATATATATATATATATATATATATATATATATATATATATATATATATATATATATATATATATATATATATATATATATATTTATATATATATATATATATATATATATATATATATATATATATATATATATATATATATATATATATATATATATATATATATATATATATATATTATACACAAGTACCTAATAGGTATAACAAAAAACTCTCCTAAAATTTTAAAGACGTAACAAAAAACACAAATCTATTTTTAAAGAAAGCTACAGAAATAAAAATCCCGAAAAACCCACAACCTAAAAGCTGCCGGCGATTTTTTTACAACGGAAGCCGCGTCGTTTAAGCAAAACATTTTTTGCCTTTCGGAACGTGTTTTGCCTTTTAAAATAGCAGCGATGTGGAAAAAATCAAAAAAAGGGCCATATATCCTAGTCAGCTGGATGGCAATATATTTAAAGAAAAAAATCCCACCATAATATACATATATACTTTCCGTAAAAAGGGAAAATGTCTAATGGATGGTAAACTTAAAGATTTGGATATTAAAACGATTTTTGAATATAATATTTACCTATAGCAGGTATAGGCAAGGTGATATTATATATTTATATATACAGTGCCCTTCAACTTACTAGGGACATAGGCGCGAGAGTGTCGAATTAACTATCGTCCGTATTCTAGTAAACCATGCTCTCTGTATTTATTTTTAGAAAATCCAATATTTATTGCATTTCCAGCCATAGCGATAAAGTTGTGTGTGCTCAAATTTCAAAGTTAATTTTGACAAAATTAAAATGGATGTTTTATCGATTCGGGAAAAGGTACAAATAGTCAAATGGTATTTTCAAGGAAAATTCTATCGACAAATTTAAGTATCTTTTCCGGAAAGTTTCGAAAACAGACCTACGCCATCATTAACAACAATAGCTCGAATCATACATAATTTTGAAACTGTTGGTTGCGTGTCTCCCAAAAAACACAAAAAGTCTCAACAGGAGCTTGACGACATAAGGGAGCTACAACAAATTTTAATTTGTGCCACTGCTGAGCAAAACCCCGTAAGTGGTAGTCAACAAATTGCTAAAGCAACAAATTCATCGCCTAGTACCGTCCAAAGGGTCCTGAAAGAAAAATGGAATCCGATCATACAAGGTACAAAAAGTCCATGAAATATTTCCTAATGATCAATTTCGTCGGATGGACTTCTGCGAATTAGTAATGGAAAGAGCCAATTTGGATGAAAATCTTCTTAGATAGATTGTTTTTACAGACGACTCGACCTTTCCATTACTAAATCGCCATAACCCTACCAATGTGCGATATTGGTCTCGGGAAAATCTGCATAAAAATTTTGAAGTTCGCTCCCAATACCCCCAAAAATTTAACGTTTGGGGTGCTATCGTTGGTGAACACGTGATCGGACCATTTTTTATTCAGGGCAATTTGACCGTAGGCAAATATTTCGACTTGTTGCAGCAGCAAATTGTACCTACTCTTCAAGAATTATTAGGGGAAAGATTCAATCATATCTGGCTTCAACAAGATGGTTGCCCAGCCCATAATTCTCATATTGTTCAAGAATATTTAATCAATACTATTCATAACAGAATAATAGGTGGGCACGGTACTATCTTGTGGCCAGCAAGATCCCCAGATCTTTCCCCTAATGATTTTTTATGGGGTTACTTAAAATCAAAAGTGTATGGGCACAATAGACCAAATGATTTGGAAGGACTCCGAGCAAGGATTAAGAGACCTTTCAAACAATTAGTCCTTGTATGCTGGCAAATGTTAGGCAAAGCTTTAATGATCGTCTTGATTTTTGCTTATCTGAAGAAGGGGGTTTATTTGAACATTTATTATAATTGTTGTTTTTATTTTTTCGTTAGAAAAACAGTTTTTTTTTCCTAAAATTTATGTATTTAAGAAATTAATTTTGATTTTTGAGAACATACTCAGTCGGTTATTAAATTTCAAAACGCATGGACATATGCCCTAAGTGGTGCTTCGCGATCGCTAACTGCTTTCAAGAAAGTAAGTACATCGTACATGCTTACTGACACGCTGCGTTCAAAAATATATGGTTTGCCTAAAATTCATAAACAGAATATCCCTCTTAGAGCAATAGTCTCCAGTGTACAATCACCAATGTATAATCTTTCAAAATATTTAGCAAATTGTATATCTAACATTACCGGTAAAATAATCTTTTATTAAAGACTCGTTTACCTTTAAAAATTTATAGACAGTATAAAATCCCTGAACATTATAAACTTCTTTTTTTAGAGTAGTCTCATTTACACTAACATTCCAAAAGATTTAGCAGGTAGCAATAAGAGAAAGATGGAATGATTTGAAAGAACATACTTCACTTACCAAAACAATTTCTTAGAAGCTGTCAACTTAACTCTAAACACAATTATTTTCAGTACAGAATGTATTCTAAAACAACTAGAGGATGCCCTGGGCCTCCGATCTCTTCCGTAGTTGCTCAGTTGGTTATGGAATTCCTAGAGGAAAATGTGCTGGAAAAGTTAAATTTTAATATAACTTTTTAAAAGATTTGTTGATGACTGCTTAGTTGCTGTCCCCAAGGACAAAACGAACGAAATTCTCAACAATTAATAAATTTCCCCCCAAGTTGCAATTTGCATCGGAATTAGAAAGTAACAACACAATTAACTTTTTAGACATGACGCTTATAAGAAAAAAAACAAATTACCACCGAATGGTATACAAAACCAACTTGGTCGGACGATATTTAAATTTCTACACATCATTCCAAATCGCAAAAAATAAGTGTTATCGGTCTGACAGACATTCATCACCTTAACTTCTCCAGAATTTAGACCAAGGGCTCTTGATAAAGTTAGGAAAATCTTAAGCAAAACAATTTTAAGGAAAAAGAGATAAATAAGATAATAAAAAAACGAACTTACAAGTTTTATAACAATTTAACTACCAACAATATTAAAATTGAACAAAACCAAACCAAATATGTGCCACTACCTTACACAAAAGAATTATCAGAAAAACTTAATAGTATTCTTAACAAACATAACATAGTAGTTTGCCATAAAACACAAAACACTATTAATTCTCTCTTCACTAAATTAAAAAGCCCAACACCGATAATGGTCAGTCAAACGTCGTGTATTCCATCGTGTGTAAAACCTGTCCTGCCCAGTATTTTGGGAATCAGTCAGCTACTCAAAAACAGATTAAACGGACATAAATAAACGAAGAATGCACAAACGGCACTAAATAAACATATAACAGAACAAAAAACGATTTTAAATATAACGAAACGAAAATAATTAATAAAGACCAAAACTATTACAAATTACAAATCAAAGAGATGATCGAAATTTAAAAATGTAACAATGCAATAAATAATAGGACTGACATTGCAGGACTCACTATATTACACAAACTTGATTAAATAATTTATAATCCAGTATAGTATATCCTCTTAAATAAATTTCTAATATCCTCCTCTTAATATTTCAAAATTTATAATATAATAAAGTAAAGAATTTGATAAAAAAATATCCTAAATATTGCCATAATAATAAAACATTAAACAACAATATTCAAGGTACGTACCCAAAATCTGATATTAATGTTTATAATTGCATCCATCGATTTTTGTTCAATTTATTAATTTTAGATTGTTATTGTTTTTTAAAATGTAACCAATATTTGTTAATGCTTTTGTGTTATAATGTAATTTATGTATAACGTCAATTTTATATATTTTTTTGATTTTTAGAATGAATAAAAATTTGAAAATGACCCCTAGGTCGAAACGTCATTTCTAACTTGTTGTTTAATATGGTGAACCTAAACCAAAAAAACAAAATCGAAACAAAAAAATATACATATATATATATATATATATATATATATATATATATATATATATATATATATATATATATATATATATATATATATATATATATATATATATTATATATATATATTTATTTTTTTTTATTGATTTTGTTGGGTTTATTCACCATATTAAACAACAAGTTAGTAAAGACGTATAAACCTCTATTTCGGTCATTTATCAAATTTTTATTCATTCTAAAAATCACATAAAAAATATAAAATTCCGTTATACATAAATTATATATAATCTAAAGCATATACAATATTGGTACATTTATTCTTTAAAACAATAATAATCTAAAATTAATAAATTGAACAAAAAATCGATGGATTAAATTATAAAAGATTAATATTGTCACGGTTTTGGTACGTACTTAATCATCATTGATGTTGTTAAATGTATGGTTTTATTATTATGTCATTTTTTTTTATACTTAGGATATTTTTTTATCAAATTTTTTAAAAGTATTATATTATCAAATTTTGAAATATTAAGAGTGAGGATATTAGGAAATTTATTTAAGGAATACTATACTGGATTATAAATTATTTAATCAAGTTTGTCTTAATATGGCTGATTAATGTCAGTCCTATTATTTATTGCATTGTTACATTTTAATCTCGACATCTCTTTGATTTGTATTGTAAATTGGTCTTCTATTATTATTTTCGTTTCGTTATATTTAAAATCGTGTTTTTTGTTCTCGTTATATGTTTATTTAGATGCCGTTTGTATTCTTCGTTATTTATGTCCCGTTTAATCTGTTTTTAATGACTTATTCCAATTCTGGGGTTTTACCAAAGGAAAACCGACGTTTGACGACGCATTATCGGGGTTGGGCTTTTTTAATTTTGTGAAGAAAATTAAATTTTTTGTTTTTTGGCAAACTACTATTTATGTTTGTTAAGAATACTTTAATTTTTTTGATAATTTTTTTGTAATGTGGCACAATTTTGGGTTTTGGTTTTGTTCAATTTTAATATTGTTGGTATTAAATTTTTATAAAACTTGTAAGTTCGTTCTTTTTTTATCTTTTTATCTCTTTTTTCCCTTAAAAAATTTTTTTGCATTAAGTTTTCCCAACTATCAAATTGGTCTAAAATTTTGGAAAAGGTGTCCGGGTTTCAGACCAAATAACCTTATTTTGCGATTTGGAAGATGTGAGTGGAAAAATTTTAAAAATCGTCCTGAAATTGGTTTTTTATACCATTCGGTGAGTAATTTGTTGTTTTTTTTTATAACGTCATTCTAAAAAGTTTTGTGTTGTTTCTTTCTAATTGATGCAAATTGCAAGGGGGGGGAAATTTTTTAAATTCGTTGGGAATTTCGTTCGTTTTTCGTTGGGGGGCAGCAACAAAAGTCATCAACAAATCTTTTAAAAAAAGTTATATTAAAATTTAACTTTTCAGCACATTTTCCTTAGAATTCCATAACCAACTGAGCAACTACGGAAGAGATCGGAGGCCCATGGCGCATCCCTCTAGTTGTTTATAGAATACATTCTTGTACTGAAAATAATTTGTGTTTAGAAGTTAAGTTGACAGCTTCTAAGAAATTGTTTTGGTAAGTGAAGTATGTTCTTTCAAATCATTATATCTTGCTCTTATTGCTACCTGTACTAAATCTTTTGGAATGTTAGTGTATAATGAGACTACGTCTAGAGAAGAAGTTTATAATGTTCAGGGATTTCTATACTGTCTATAAATTTTTTAAAGGTAAACGAGTCTTTAATAAAATGATTATTCTTACCGGTAATGTTAGATATACAATTTGCTAAATATTTTAAAGATTATACATTGGTGATTGTAATGGGATATTGTCAAGAGGGATATTCTGTTTATGAATTTTAGGCAAACCATATATTTTTGGAGAGACGGCGTTATGAATGGTTAGTGTTTTGTAATCGGTATCAGTTATTTCTCTAGCGTTTAGTAATTTTTTAATAAACGTGTTGTTTTTTTTTGGTATAGATCAGTAGGGTCACCGTTTTTTTTTTTATACGTATTTTCATCATTTAATAAGGATTGCATTTTTGACTCATATTCTGTTGTGTTCATTATAACGGTTTTTTACTCTTGTCAGGTTTGAGCACTGTTATTTGAGGATTTTCTTTTATAAATTTCTTAGCGCGGTTTAAGTTTTTTAATTTTACGCTGTAAAGGGTTTGTTTTTTATATTTTTATGTCCGATTTTGATTTTATGGTTGGTTATTACGTTGGTAATTTCGGCTCTTATTGTATCTTTTATGTCATTTGGTTTGTCTTTTATTATGGATTCAACAGAAGCAATGTATTCAGTAACAGGTAAGTCATTCTCATTGTGTAAATCTATTGCAAAGTTTGGCCCTAAAGATAGCGACTTCATTTGGTATCTGTGTGTCTGAAATGTTCTCTAACCAGTCTGTGTTGGTATTAGGAGTGTCAGTATTTGGAGTTTGTTTTTTTATTAAGTTATTTAGTTTTTTTTGCTGTCTAAGTTTTGTCTTATTTTATATTTTTTTCCTGAGCGATAAGTTTATTTAGCTCATTTATGTTTAAGGTTGATTCTTTGATAGATAAATTTAGAATGCCAGTCTTCGTTTTATTTATTAGATTATAGAAATAAAACGAAGACTGGCATTCTAAATTATCTATCAAAGTCAACCTATAAATGAGCTAAATAAAATCGCTCAGAAATTGTATCAAAGAACTGTTACCAGATAACATAACCACAAACTTTTTTGGTTTCGAATCTCTAAATTATCAAAAGGTATATAATAAGACAAAAAATTTAAGACAAAACTTCAACTTCAGAAGTATTTATTTAAAAAATCAAAGCAGAAAATATGTATGTAAGGTAAAAATTACATAACAATAGTGTAAAAAAAATAACGTAGCTTTTAACGTCACTTACTGAATGCGTAATTCCTCTGACAATATCAAGTTAATGTAAAACAATATGAAAAATTTTAAATATTCAAATCTGAAATAAAAAGTAAAATATATGGTTTGCACGAAGATAAAATTTTAACGGTTTTTTCCCCAGGACTAAAGTAACTCGACTGTTATGAATTTAACAAAAAAACAAATTAGGTAAGCCCCACGCATTTGGGCGTCAATTTTGAAACGTAACCTATTCTGTAACACTTACAGAACAGGTTACATTGCTTCGGCTTAGCTTTTCGCCTGGTAAAGCAGTAATGTCGTGAGTACAATGTACCTAATTAAGGTAAGATAATTAATTAAGAAAAAAAGATGGGCGCCACGGTATTTCCTTTTATTCGGTTACTTTTAATTAGAATTTAACTTGGTGGGAAACACCGAAATTAACCAAGTTTAGAGATTAAGCTGTTGTTATTAATTTCACCAAGGTAGGAATTTAAATTCATAAACAGTCAGTTAAAATAAATGGTTTTTATTCATATGCTTAAAGATTAAACTATTAAAAAATATAATTTTAATTAATTTAGAAACGAACCTCCCTGACGCATTATTTCTATTAAACTTAACGCAATATTTATTCCTGATGTAATACGCATAATACCGTGTACTTGATCAAGCATCCGTAATATTATAAGCGCAATTAACCCCCTTTTAAATCAACTAAAAAATTAACTTCCCTATCAGATCGGTTCTTACAATTTTGATAGTTTTTTTACATTATTTACAAACAATATTATAATAGAAGAGAAACATGTCATAAAATGTAGGTTAATTACTTAGTTTTTTAAAAAATAATAAAATTTCATTTTTAAAATAAATAGATAAACAAAAAATATGGCGCGCAGATGTTGGTATTCCCCATAAAAAAAAGGAAAGGTAAAACCTGTTTTCCGGTTGGTTTCGGACAAAATGGCTGCTGGACGACGCCCTGCTCCTACACTAGTAGTGGTCACGTGAAGAGCCAAACCATACAGGAACGATTGTCGAAACTGGATGAATTTACCAAAACGAAAAAACCATAAAAACCCTGTTTGAAGAAAAACAGTATTAGGACCCTTAAAATTCGTACTAAAGACCAAACAATTTATAGTGATAATAAACTCAGTATTATACAGATATTTATGGGTATTTTAAGTATGAGTTAACTCACCATAAATGCGGGTTACAGGCTACCAACGGAGGAAGTCAGTGGCTACTCTTACAGAGGAAATGAACATTGCACACTGCTATAAAAAACACCCAAAATTAGCAAGATGACTTGGATAAAACTAGATTTGAAAATTGAAAGAAAATAGCATTTATCACTATATTAGAATTTTAACATACCTGTTTGCAAATCAACCGTTAATAGTCCTGATAAAACATCACCAGTTGACCATAGCACGCCATACCACCAGAAAATATGCAAATTTTAATGCATCACACGTGAATTTGGCAGTACCGCCATTAAGCAAAAAAAACGGCCTGAGCAAGAAAAGAGAACCTCCTGTCTCGCCGGTACAATACTTGCTGCTTGGAAACGAGAAAATCGTACCCACATATCGAAGCGTTATCAGTAAAGCGATCTGAAACGGCTTTAGTCGAGCAGGCGTTACGTGGAAAAGGGCAGCGGTGGCACAATTATTGCTTAATAAAACAGGTTTAGAAATCGTTAAATTTATTTGTATAAGAAAATAATTAATTGCCGTTGATACTAATTGAATATAATATTATTATTATGAAGAAAACTATAAAAAAAACAACTTGTAGCTTTAAACGCTATTAAAAAATTACTAAACGCTAGAGAAATAACTGATACCGATTACAAAACACTAACCATTCATAACGCCGTCTCTCCAAAAATATATGGTTTGCCTAAAATTCATAAACAGAATATCCCTCTAAGACCAATAGTCTCCAGTGTACAATCACCAATGTATAATCTTTCAAAATATTTAGCAAATTGTATATCTAACATTACCGGTAAGAATAATCATTTTATTAAAGACTCGTTTACCTCGTTTATAGACAGTATAGAAATCCCTGAACATTATAAACTTCTTTCTCTAGACGTAGTCTCATTATACACTAACATTTCAAAAGATTTAGTACAGGTAGCAATAAGAGCAAGATGGAATGATTTGAAAGAACATACTTCACTTACCAAAAACAATTTCTTAGATGCTGTCAACTTAACTCTAAACACAAATTATTTTCAGTACAAGAATGTATTCTATAAACAACTAGAGGGATGCGCCATGGGCTCTCCGATCTCTTCCGTAGTTGCTCAGTTGGTTATGGAATTCCTAGAGGAAAATGTGCTGGAAAGGTTAGATTTTAATATAACTTTTTTTAAAAGATTTGTTGATGACTGCTTAGTTGCTGTCCCCAACGACAAAACGAACGAAATTCTCAACGAATTTAATAAATTTCACCCCAAGTTGCAATTTACATCGGAATTAGAAAGTAACAACACAATTAACTTTTTAGACATGACGCTTATAAGAAAAAACAACAAATTACTCACCGAATGGTATACAAAACCAACTTGGTCAGGACGATATTTAAATTTCTACTCACATCATTCCAAATCGCAAAAAATAAGTGTTATCATTGGTCTGACAGACCGTGCCATCACCTTAACTTCTCCAGAATTTAGACCAAGGGCTCTTGATAAAGTTAGGAAAATCTTAATGCAAAACAATTTTAAGGAAAAAGAGATAAATAAGATAATAAAAAACGAACTTACAAGTTTTATAACAATTTAACTACCAACAATATTAAAATTGAACAAAACCAAACCAAATATGTGCCACTACCTTACACAAAAGAATTATCAGAAAAACTTAATAGTATTCTTAACAAACATAACATAGTAGTTTGCCATAAAACACAAAACACTATTAATTCTCTCTTCACTAAATTAAAAAGCCCAACACCGATAATGCGTCAGTCAAACGTCGTGTATTCCATCGCGTGTGAAACCTGTCCTGCCCAGTATATTGGAATGACTAGTCAGCTACTCAAAAACAGATTAAACGGACATAAATATACGAAGAATGCACAAACAGCACTAAATAAACATATAACAGAACAAAAACACGATTTTAAATATAACGAAACGAAAATAATTAATAAAGACCAAAACTATTACAAATTAAAGATCAAAGAGATGATCGAAATTAAAAAATGTAACAATGCAATAAATAATAGGACTGACATTGCAGGACTCAGCCATATTTACACAAACTTGATTAAATAATTTATAATCCCGTATAGTATATCCTCTTAAATAAATTTCCTAATATCCTCCTCTTAATATTTCAAAATTTGATAATATAATAAAGTAAAGAATTTGATAAAAAAATATCCTAAGTATAAAAAAATGCCATCCATCGTTAATACAAAATAAAACCACACATTCTTAAACGAACATCTGATATTCAAGGTACGTACCAAAATCTGTGATATTAATGTTTATAATTGCATCCATCGTTTTTTGTTCAATTTTATTAATTTTAGATTGTTATTGTTTTTTAAAATGTAACCAATATTTGTTAAGTGCTTTGTGAGTTATATATGTAATTTATGTATAACGTCAATTTTATATATTTTTATGTGATTTTTAGAATGAATAAAAAATTTGAAAATGACCCAAACTAGGGTCGAAACGTCATTTAACTAACTTGTTGTTTAATATGGTGAACCTAAACCCAACAAAATCGAAACAAAAAAATATATTATAAATGGTTCAAGAAAATAAATATTTTATATATATATATATATATATATATATATTTATATATATATATATATATATATATATATATATATATATATATATATATATATATATATATATATATTATATATATTTATATTATATATATATATATATATATATATATATATATATATATATATATATATATATATATATATATATATATATATATATATATATATATAATATATATATATATATTATATATATATATATATATATATATATATATATATATATATATATATATATATATATATATATATATATATATAAATATATATATATATAATCATATATAATTGGTCGTAGTCCTTAAGTTATTAATAATTATGTGAAAAATAAAGAAAAATATGAAAAAAATTATAAAGGTCGAACAAAACTAGCTATTACGTTACGTGAACGCCAACTTATTTTGCGCGCTGCATCTTACTCTTCGAAGACAGTAGCACAAATAGCTAAGAATGTAAAAACTAGTGCTTCATTGTCTACAGTGCGACGTATAATAAATTTATCATCATACCTCAAGCGGCGAAAAATTAGGAGGAAACCTGTATTACGTGATCATCATCAAAAAGCCCGATTATCGTTTGCTAAAATTCATATGTCCTGAACATATCAATGGCATAATGTTATATTCAGTGATAAGAAAAAATTTAATTTAGATGGTCCAGATGGATATTCATATTATTTTCACGATTTGAAAGAAGAAGAAAAAATATTATCTCGTCGTCATTCAAGTGCGTCGTCATTCAAGTGGTGGTTCAGTAATGGTGTGGGGTGCGATTTCTTATTATTGGATCATTAGTATTTTCATTATCAAAGGGAGACAAACTTCTAAGTTGTACATAAATCTACTAAAAGAGAAAATAAAAGAGATTCGTAAAGTTCTAAAACAAAAAAAATGGATTTTTCAACAAGACAACGCCCTCACATACGTCTCATGAAACAAAAACCTGGTTTCAGCAAAATAACATTCAAGTTTTAGATTGGCCTTCAAACTCTCCGGACTTAAATATTATAGAAAATGTTTGGGGCTACTTATCTCGCCAATTATTTGCCGGTGGACGCCAATATTCTAGCAGCCTTTATCTCATACACGAAATTCAGAATACTTGGAATAATTTGGACATAAATTACATTCGCTCATTATATGATTCTATTCCCAATCAAATTTTTGGCATTATTAAGAGGAACGGAAAGTACACGAAGTATTAAAAGTAAATTAAATCTATATTTTTCTGAGTATTATTGATCTAAGGCTATTCAAGTGACTTACCCTATTTGTTATTTTGATTTATAATTTTAATTATTTAGTAGTAAATGTTAAACTTTTATAACAAAGATGTAATACTTACCCATTAACATTTATTTATGAAATTAAATAAGGAGTTGTTTATATAGAACTGGATCTATAACTAATTTTGGGGTCAGGCTATTTAAGTGACACGGACTGTATATATATATATATATATATATATATATATATATATATATATATATATATATATATATATATATATATATATATATATATATATATATATATATATATATATATATATATATATATATATATATATATATATATATATATATATATATATATATATATATATATATATATATATATGGACACGAAGCTTTTTGTAAGGGAGAAAGTTGGCAACTAAGAGCCTGTGCCGATTAAATCAACATTCTTTGAATGGCCAGAGTCATATTTCTTTAACATTTTTTCACACCAATTGAGACGCGCTGCTTGCTGGCTTTCATCGAGGAAATGATGAGGGATCCATAAAGAACATAACTTTCTTACTGTTAAATCTTCATGAAATATTGAATTTGAGGTAGTTGCACCAATACATAAAATCTCTTAAATCTATCTATAAGTTCAACGGTTAGCTAAAATTATATTTTTAACTGCAAAATTGTTTTCTTGAGACCTTAATATGTGTTTGGACTTGTTTGCCTTTATAATTATTAATGCGACCATTTAAACAAGTTTAAACTTGCTATGTTTCTCATCCAATGCAATTTCGTGCATTGGATGAGAAACATAGCAAGTTAATATTTGTACAGAAATTTTGGTACAAACATTGTATATTGTCTCTGCACAGAGTGGTTTCTTTTCAATGAATTTTTAAGATATTGGGAAAACTATAATAAGAGATAGAGCAAATGGAACGGTAAGAGAAGATCGCGGTTACCTTAAATCGTCTCGCAAATACGGAACGTTTTTCAAATTGGGACGATTTCGGTACACCTCTGTATCTCGTTGGTTAGTAAAGATGAAAAAAAAATCATATAGCATATAATTGTAGAATTTCATGTAGAATCCAGTGTGGTAAAAAATATTTATAAGCTACGGTTTTAAAGATATAACCCCAAGTTGTCTTTTTAAATGTGTTATTTTTTTTTATCTTGGGACAGTCCACGAAGGCTAAGGCCTAAGTATTATCGTACCGTGGGTGTCTGAAGTGTGGTAATAGGGTAATGTGTATATTATTTGACTATTTGTATTTAAGAAAATTTATTATTTGTAAAAAATTTAAGAAAAATCTTATAAGATTTAAGTTTTGCACACCCTGTATAAAATCCACATTGCAATTTATTTATCAATTCCTTACTTAATAACCTTTATAAATATAACCAGTTCTTGGTTTATTTCGAAAATAACCACTACTTTCAAATATTTTTATTACACTACGGCCGGATTTTTTTTACCGCCAAGGCTTTATTTGAGTAGAATTGCCCATTATTTCTTAAATAAATAATAATCTTTTTTTCGAATTCAGTGGTTTCTTGACCCCTTCGCCCCATTTGTATGCCTTTTTTACACCAATGTTTTGCTGAAAATTCAGCATTTTCGAATTATATTAGCTAATTTCTCAGAGCATAAGCCGTGGAAATACCTACCAAAAATTTACAGATCTCTCACAGCTTATCGGTAAACAGGAGAAGAAAGTTTTTTTGTAAGATCATTAATAAGGCATTAAATAAAATTAAGAATGCTAAAAATTGTAAGATACTTCATTCCCCAGATATGGGGAATGGCGTAATATTATTTTCTTTTAGTTTTTTGTTGTATTTACTTAAATTATGCTTTATTTTGTATCTTTTACTTATTTATTTAAACAAAAACTGGGCTAACTGTTTTTGTTTTACCTTAAATGTAAATTGTATTTTAATTTCTTAAAAATATAGTTTTTTTGTTGCTAACAAATTCTTTTTTAATTAACTATGTTTTGTTATATTCGGGACTTTTATAAAACCTGAATATCTAAACTGCAGTCTACTTATTTCCATAACTACTATAAAAAGCAGCCAAATCGTTGCCAAACTTTTCTCTTAAAAAGTTTGGCAACATTTTGCAAATAATCTTGTTGTTTTCACGAAGGTTTTTGCCAATTAAAAGGAAGGAAAATTATGGCAATGGAATAAATAAAATAGATATTTTGCGGTTAGTCTTAAAACGAGGAAAAACAGGTAAATTTAGGTTTAAAATATTTTTTTAACTTAGATCTGTCCACGTAGACAGAAGGCTTAAATAGTAACATACCGGAAGTGTCTTAAATTTAGTAAGAGTTAGTTTTTTAGCATGGGACTTGTATATTTAAAGATTTGGAGGAAAGGGAAAACCTTAACGAACGGTAGTTTCCACAGTGTGGACACTCTAGTGGTGAAGAAACGAAGAAAATGGTAAGTTTGGGTCGTCTCAAGTTGGTCTCTATAAGAATGCGTAAGAGTGGCACTACCTGTTGCGAGCTGCCATAAAAGTAATTAAACTGGCCGATTCCTCGATGTAAAAGCCGTGAAAATACCTATAAAAGTGCGTCAAATCCGCTGCAGCCTGTCGGTGGGCAAGAGACGAAAGCTTTCCTGTAAGCGTGGGATCATTAATAAGATGAACAGCTCTTCTCTGAATGAAATTACGAATGCTTAAAGTTGTAGGAAACGCCACTCCCCAGACATGATAACAATATTCTAAAAATGGTCTGATTTGAGATACTACAGAGTATTCAGATTAGAATGGGTGAAATACTTTCTGTCTCGCAAGAGGAATATAAGCTTTTTGAAGCTATCAAAGCTTTGGATGTAATGTGTTGTGTGCCAGTTTATGTCATTTTCAATTTTTTTTAAGTTCTGCAGCATTGGCAGACTCTTTACGCGACAGCATACATGATTTTGTCTTGGATGCATTAAACTAGACAAGGTTTTTGGCACCCAGATACAATATTAATTTAAGGTCCTCTAAAATAGATACCTGCATTACCCTACGCTTGTTTTCTAAATTAGTCTTAGAGACTGCAATATAGAAGTGGGGGGAATTATCGTCAGCAAAACTATGAATAGGAATTATTATGCAAGAGAGAAGATCGTTGATATAAAGTAGGAATAGAGTTGATGCTAGTACTGAGCCTTAAGGTACCAAAAATATTAGTTTGGTAAAAGCTGAAATAGTGACCATCTGATAACTGTTATACGTAAATTAGAAAGAAAACTGGAGAGTCAGGAACAAAGCTTATTTGGAAGACCGCATTATATCAGATGTGGTTAAAAGATTTGGAAGTGTAAAAAGAAATAATCTGCGATTTAAGAAAAAACTTAAGGGACTTGTTGCAGTTGTGGGACACAAAAGAAAGACCATCTGCTCTGGATATATAAAATAATTGTGTTTTTCTAAATGAATAATAAAATTTTCCATTACCAACTGAAAAAAGAAGTATAGGTCTATAGTTTAAAAGGAGAAGTATGGATCTTTTGTTGGGTGTAGGTTCCATTTGTGCAGCTTTCCAGCTCCCCGGAACAATGTCTGTGGATAAGTGATTCGAAACAGGCGAAAATACAGGCTTGGGAGCACTTTTCTTAAGATGATTCTTCGTATGCTATCTAGCCCTGACAATTTTTTTGATATTAAGAGAAAAAACGATACCCTTGGTATACTTTATTATAAAAATGATAATACCGGACATTTCATAATTAACAGGGAATACTGAAGGAAGATTCACGGGAGGATTAATTGTAGAATTGGCACCGAATTGTTTTGCATAAAGGTCGGCTTTTTATTTGTAGGTAGAAAGAGTTTACTTTTCAAAGATTAAGGGTAAGAAAGATTTTATACAAAAATGTTGCTTCATGTTTTTGGCAAAGAACCAAAAGAATGTATTGCTGTTCGAGCAAGACAGAACTTTTGGGACTATGGTTTTTAGAAAACTTTTTTTGAGCTCGAAAAATAACCGAGTCACAATTTGCCATTCCTAGATGTTAGAGTTTAAAAAAGCAATAATCACATTGACGGCTCAGTGTACCGATAAAAAACTTATACAGGATAATATCTCAACTTTTCATCAAATTATTCTAGCAATACAAAACACGATATTATAAAAACACTTGTGGATAGAGGGTTGACAATTTGCAATACAACAGAAACACGGCATTGAGAAATTGAAAAAAATTAAACAAGAACTTCATTAAATTGATATCCCGCAAAACTGGTGGACCAAGTATTAAGCCAGCAAGCTTCAAAAAAGGTTAGATTCCTTTTTCGAGCCAGAAAGTTTTTTTTTCTTCCAATCTGTATATTTTGTATGTATCCCAAATCAGACCCTCTTTAGAATATTGTTCTCTTGTCTGGAAATGGCGTCTCCTACAACACTTAGCATTCTGGGCATCATTCAAAGAAGAGATGTTTGTTTTATTAATCATTCCACGCTTACAAAGAGGCTTTCTCCTTTTGCCCACCGTCGAGCTGTGGGAGATCTGTCGCTCTTTTATAGGTACTTTCACGGCTTCTGCTTAGAGGAGTTGCCAGTATAATTCCTCCTCTGGCAGCGCCCAACAGAGAAACACATAGTGCAACTTTTATGCATCCTTTTACAGTTTAATTAGAGAGGCCCTTAACTTCCCGCTTTCTTCGTTTCTTTATTCCTAGAGTGTCCACACTATGAAACCTGCTACCCGCAGAAGTTTTTCCTTCTCCTCCCAGTCTCCATATGTTTAAGTCCCGTGTGAACAAACTTCCTCTTACCACACTTAAGACACTCACGGTACGTTAGTACTTATGCCTCAGCCTTCGTGGACTGTCCAAAGATAAAAAAGAATAAATTATATCCAGTAAGGAATGAAGAACGACCACCTATGCTCACCATCCCCGTATTTGGAGCCAGTGAATTCTTAAGCCATCTGAAACCAAACCGAAAAACCTAAAGAATCAGAATAATTAAATTTGTGTAATACCACATAAATGTTTTAACTCATATATAGGCGAAACAAAAAGACCAGTGGAAGTATGCAATAAAAATACCGGAGAGGCAGAATTAGAGGAGATATGAAAAAAGTCTCTGATCATACACTGTAAAAAACATTAAAAAAAGTAACCTTAGGAAAAACGTAGTCATTAACCAAAACCCTACAGGCTTCGGCAAACTTTCTTAAATATTAAAAATGTTTGGAATTCTTTTAGGTTTTTTAAAGTATTTTTGGGCTTATTCACAAGTCCATTTAATTGACTGTGCTTAACCAATCCCAAACCGCCATTTTTTTCGTAATAAATATATAATGAACTGGTATTGCATAATATAAAATTAGGGTAATTTTAACGGAAAACTTAACACGACATTAAAGAAAGATGTTTTTTATTGAAGCCCATTTGCATTGACTTTATTGATGTATAATTTGAATAAAATTCTCCCCTTTTTTATAAATTAAGTTTTAGTAAACCCTAAATATTCAAGTTATTAAGCGCTTTTTAAAACTTAAAAAAAAGGTTAAATGCAATTTTTATTATGTAAGAAGTATAAGTTTATTTAAAAATAGGTATATTATTAAACTTTCCGTTTAAAATTAAAAAAAACTGTACCTAACAGGACTGGCAATTTTTTACAGTTACGCAAGGCACAATTCAGGAAAAAGAATAGGAAATGTTATAAAAAGTCAATAAAATTATTACATGTTTGAGCTTGTTAATGGTACATACCTCAAAAAGGTATTTTATGCCGTTTGAAACAATTGATACCTGATAAAGCTAATAAATTTTAATATTTTTAGATTAAACCCGATGGGTAAAATTTTGCCTATTTAAAAAAAAAAACAGCAAACGCGAAAAATTATACCGTTTTAGTATTAAAATATGGGTATAGTCTCACCAAACCATTAACTTTTTAGGAATTATATAAATTATTATGTCCTCAAAATAATAAATTAGAAATAACCCGAAATAACAGTTATGCTATTATTTTGGTAATAGGAAATATAATTCGTCTGGTAAGAATCATGTCCCTCAATCTTTCTTTTTTTATAAAGATAAAACCTATTGGCCCCGTCATAGCTACTACTTTAGTTGCATGACTCGTATTTTATATTTAAATTCTTCATTTTATAATAAATAAAAGATATTATATTTTCTGATGTTTCGTGCAAGACATAATATATCATCTGCCAATTGTCGGTATTCCAAAATTAAACCTCCAAAAAGTTCAAAACAGCAACAGGTAACGAAGTTCTGGCTAAATGATAGAAAGTAAAATGCTTTAAGTATTTAAAGGTAAAATAATAAACAAAAATAAATTTAACATTAAAACGATATGATTAATTACTAAGAGCAAAATATTATATTAGAATTAAATAGTATTCCGATCAAGTTTTAAGCCTAAAATGTAATAATTTATTATTTTGCTATTTTCCGAAGTGTTTATCGTCATATTATTTATGTTTTGTTTATTAAATCCATAAATTTACACGAATCCAGCATCGCTCGACGTCAGCCTGTTCATATTTTTACTGACGACTTGGTTATTTGGCTAATAAATCAGACTTACATTTTGTTTTCTTTTTGTTGCAGTTTATAGGTGAAATATATTTTAGATCGCAAATCAAAGTAATATTTCACTTTCGAAATAAAACGGTTAGCTGATATATTTGTTAGCTAATATTTTCAATTAAGGATTTATGTCAAACTGAATTTGAATTAGTATATAACCTAACAAGTCTAATAAATCCTGTCTAAAAACATTAAATGGGCGTTAATTGGGAGGGGTAGTTCGGAGGTAGTAGTTCTGGATCCGAAAATGAGTAGGGTGATAGATATTACGGTACCTAGGCCTCAGTAGGCCCGTTGCGCTTCTTCCTAAAAGGGACTCCTTACTCAGTACGCTGCCCATCCTACTGATTTAAAGTAAGTGATAACGTCGCCGAGGGGAATCTCCTTAATATCGGCCAAGGAAAGCGAATACTCGCCCAGCAAGGATCTTCTTTTGAACGAGAGTGCAGGGCAGTCACAAAGGATGGGCTCTACCGTCTCGTCTTCCTGTTCACAACCTCTACACAGAGGTGTGTCATTTATACCCGTTCTAAAGAGGTGCTTTCGTTATTAACACTATTCAGTAAGAACGCCCGTGATTAGGCGGAGGTTCGCTCTAGGCATTGCCAAGTAGTGTTTAGCCATATCTCCGTTAGGATAGTTTAGTAACTCCCTGGAAAAGTTACATTTTACTAATTTATCCCATCGTATTGTAAACTGCTGATGAGAGTGTCTTTTGATTAGGTCCTTCATCGCAGACCCTGTCAGACCTATGAATAGTTCGGGTCCAAAAGGTTTGGTCCCGGCAGCCTTTCTGGCCAACGAGTCAGCAATGCGGTTGCCTTTGGAGTGAGCGTGTCCTTTGGTTCAGCAGAGGGTGAACACATTCTTGCTGAAAGCATCCGCAAGGGCACGGTGACATTCTGGTACCAGACCCGAGGTGTAGCGTGTTCTTCTCAGGGCTAGTAGTGTCTATCTGCAATCCGTATGGATAAGCACGACTTTATCAGTGATTTTCCACTAATTATTTCTTTTACAGCTATGGTTATGCCTATAAGCTCAGTTTGAAGCACACTTGGCAACTCACCCATAGCCCCTTTAAATTTAGAGATCTAGAATAAATTCTACATACTGTACCTTATTTTGTTTTCGAACTGTCTGTGTAGATGGTGATTACACCTTTCACGTTAGTATTCAATATCCCTTTGATGTCAATTTTGTAGGGTTTGTTAAAAACAAAACATGGCGCAATAGAGTCAACTTTCCCCTGCAGTAGTGAAAGCGAACCTATCGCCCCAATCCACAAACGACGTCTCTGTGCGCCAACTCCTACATCGGGCATTATAACAACAGTATGGAGGCGCAACATAACCGTCACAACAACCTCCTTGATGAATTTGTCAAGGGGTATGAGGTTAAGGATTACCTCCATACCCAGTTGGTGTTGTTCTCATGGCTCCAGTGGTGTTAAGACAAGCCATCCTCTGAACTTGGTCCAGTTTTCGGATGACTGTCGCCTGCTGGGCTTTCTGTCCCTAGACGACAGCAAAGGTAGTAGTTATTTGTATAAAGTCCGTAATGACAATACCATTTTGTCCAAAAAGGTGCTGTAAAATATCTGAATTTTTCGGTATTTGGACAACGTTGTCGGAACTAAAGGATTAAATGGGCTAAACATCTAGTAACTTGGCACCCACTGTGATAAAGATAAGAAGACGTCTATATTTATTTAAATAGGTAGTTTTTTGGGCGTATTAAATACGCTCCTTTTTCGCCAATCGTTAAATAGGTATCGACTTCCCGTTTTTTTTTAAGTAGGTCTTTTCTGGCCTAGCCAGCAGGAGCACCACTTTTAGGACTGGGTAAGCTTCTCTTTGGACTTTAAAAAGCTAATAGATTAATAAAAACCAGTCTAGCATAGGAAGATATAGACCATTTCTGCAAAAAGAGTTCTTGATGCATTTCGTTCAAACAATAAAAACAAATAAGCTAAAACCAAAAATAGAAAAGGTAAGTTCCTATTGTAAAATTATTATTTTACACATTCGACTTGTAATGCCCAAAATTTTAATCCTAAATTATTTATTAATACTTAAACTTTGTGTATGGCTCTTTAAGTTTCCTTTCAATCGGGATATATTTGATACTGTAAATGTTTACTTTTAAAGCTTTTACTACATTGGTAGTCTACCCCAGCTGGCATCAACTCTATTTATTTTTTACTTTAAAGATATTTTTCTTGTACGAATAATTTCACTTATAGTTTTGCTAACGATGTCTTTAACAAAGTTTTTTTTTGTATCTAGTGAAATACATTTGTAAAGCATTTGCACTTTTTATCGCTCTTAATATTACATTTATTAATACTATATACTTCCGGAAGCTGGGCAAGTATGTAATTTCTATTTCTTTCCAAAATATTTAACAAAATATCGAAGCAGTCATTTGTTTCTAGTCCAACTTCTACTACTACAAAATGCGTACTTGGTTAATTAAAATTAAGAAAAATTGGCATTATTTTTTTAAAGTAATCAATCTAGGAATTGATAAGTTATTTGCAATGCAGATTTTATACAGGGCGTGCAAAATTTAAATCTAATGAGTTTTTTTTTAATATAAAAATAAATATAAATTGTGTAGTGTAAATAGATAGATAATTTTATTGAAAAACAAAAAGACAAATAATATACAAGGTGTCCCATTTAAAAAGGGTACCTTTGGGATGTATCTTTAAAACCGTTACCGATAAAAGATAATTAGGTTTGCCACTGAGTTCTACGTAAAATTCTTTATCAGTTTGATATTTACAATTTTTTTCTATCTTTACCAACAACCGAAATACAGAGGTGTACTGAAATCATTAAGATTTAAATTACAACCTGTATCTCTAAGACGAATTAAGTAAGCTGCGATATTTTTTAATCGTTGCAGTTCTTTCCAAAAACGAACTGAGATTGTGCTATCAAGTTTGCTCTATCTCTTATAGTTTTTTCAATACCCTAAAAATTTATCGCAATGGCGCCACCCTGTACATTTAGATAAAAAAAACCTTGCTTTTGCGATCGTGAAGCCATAAGGGATATATCTCGCTAAATAGAATTAGACCCCAAAATTTTTCTTCTTGCAGCTACCAATAGGGCAAGACGGAATACCACTCCCCTGTATTTTTGTGTAGTATAGTCTATTCGAATAAGCACCCAAACATCCGGATAAGGCACATTTTGAATGCAAGGTTCTTCCTTCTCCGTAAAATATTTTAATCTTTAGATCTCGTTTATATTATATTATATCAATATACATTTAGATAAAAAATAATCTTTAATAAATAATAACGTACATCTAAATTACTTTTCTGTAGGCTGTAGATAATACAAGTAGACAGTTTCAAGGAAAATTTATTAAAAAAAAGTATTAAGGCGGGATTTGATTATCTGTAAATTTAATAATAAATTCATGTGAAAAACCAAAAGATAATTTCATCCAAAAGGCTGAATAGTTAGTACAACCGAAGAGGAGTATAAATAATTAACGACGCATGCAACAATGAACATGGTGTGGTGGATAATTTAAGTATAACGCTTGAAAGAATTTAGTTTCAATTACATTTTTTGCCATAAAATATTTTTTTTTCGAGTAACGTATATTATATATATATATATATATATATATATATATATATATATATATATATATATATATATATATATATATATATATTAATTTTATTAGTGGTGCACTGCATGGGGATCTCGAAACCGTAAGAGATACGGTCGGTTAAATTAAAAAGTTCTTTAGGTTGCCTAATAACATGCCGAGTAGAAATTTGTAAAATTCCGAGTAATTTCGGAAAAACCGAAATTTGGATTTCGTTTTAATTTTTTCTGACGTTATTTAAAAGATACGGAAAAACAAAAGACATTTTCTCATGGCCACTTTTTAAGGTCTACAAAACAGCGTTAAGAGATTTTCCGTACGTTTTGTTTTCGTTAGACCATCATCAACTTTATTTTTTTAAATGCGGCACTTAATTGTTTATTGCATTTTTTTGAAGCAGTTAAAATCCCAATTATAATGATGTATAACACTTAATATTTTTTTGTTAAATAAACATATTTTCCATAACAGACAATGAGTAAGACAAAGAACGCACATCATTTCTAATAGGGGCGTTCCATATTTGTTAATAAATATTAAGTGTTATACATTTTTGTAATTGGGATAATAAGAGGTTCAAAAAAATTAAATAAAAAACCCAGGTCCGTATTTAAAAAAATAAAGTTGATGATGGTCTAACGAAAATGAAACGTCGTACAGAAAATCTCTCAACGTTGTTTTGTAGAGCTAAAAAAGTGGCCATAAGAAAGTGTCTTTTGTTTTTCCATATCTCTTTAAATAACGTCAGGAAAAAATTAAAAACGAAATCAGAAAATTTCGGTTTTTTCCGGATATCTCCGGAAGTACTCGGAATTTTACAACTTTCTAATCGGCATGTTGTTGGACACCTAAATGCGCAACTTTGCCATGATTTAACCGACTTCGTATCTCTTACCGTTTCGGAGATCCCCATGCATGCACTCGAATCTGGGGCACCCTGTATATATATATATATATATATATATATATATATATATATATATATATATATATATATATATATATATATATATATATATATATATATATATATATATATATATATATATATATATATATATATATATATATATATATATATATATTAATTATATATTATTATATACAGGGCAGAAAAAGAGTTTATTTCTTATTTACGATTATTTTTTGCCTTGTTACTCACGCATTAAAAATTAGCCGCTTTGATTTTACCAGACGAGGTAAAAGTTTATTTTAAATTATTGTTAAATCGCGAAAATGACACAATACGAAAACGATAGATTCGTGGATATGTTGGTGATTTTTTATAGAGTTTCGTTAATTTACAGCCGCTGCTTCAAGATTGTACGCGTGACGATTGCCGTTGCGGGCTCATCCAACAACAGGTTCTCGCTTCATTGCAAGTTAGGTCGGTTTAAGTAAAAAAAAAGGGTGGACAATATTGCGGTAAAATCAGTTGTATTCCGTGTTCGTTCAACGTGTCCACAAACCCTACAGCCAGAAGACTTTCCCCCGTCGAGTACAGTTTTGTTCAAAATTTTTTTATTTTTTTTTTTTTTTTTTTTTTTATATATAAATATTAAAATATATATATATATATATATATATATATATATATATATATATATATATATATATATATATATATTCATGGTTTATAAATTTTAATTTACCTTTTTTTAACCCTCGTAATATACTCAAACTCACCACGCGTAAACTTTAAATTACTTGCCACACTACGGTTCAGTGTTGCGTGCGTTGACGTCGTTGATAGCTCGTACCCCTCCGGTAGTATTAATTACTCACTGTTCCAGATAAAATTATCCATCGGTCTATACCATGTATTTAGCTATGCATTTACTAAGGGTTAAAAGTTGTCTGTTGGTGGTTTTTATTACAAGGTTTGCACGCGTCCTTTTTGCCTTTAAGTTCACAAGTTTGCAGTAGCGTAAATAAAGCCAAAATAAATATTTATGTTTTTTTTTATTGTTATTAAATTAAGATTGACATTGCTTGAAAAAAATAATGTAGTCATGGGTGTTGCTAAAAAGCACAGAATGTTATTTTTTATATTTTATGGCGCCCACAGACTACGGTTATTTTCATCCATTTGTATCGCCGCGATTCGGAACGTCGTGTTGAATCGCCGAACTTTTTTTCCCACACATTGCAGATAATTTGGACAGTTTATTCTTGTGCGTCCTACGGATACGTCATGAAAAGAAAGCAGCTGTTAGCAGTGGCGGCGGCGGTTGCCGTTTAAAAAAAAGAAACAAAGGACAATTTGGGTAAAAAATTGGCTTTTAAAACAAAAGATTTACTCACATATTAATTTATTAAATGAATTAAAATTAGCTCCAGGAGATTGGTTTAATTACTTAAGAATAGATGAGGATACGTATCTAGAATTGTTACAGCTTGTGCCTTATATAAAACAGGACACCATTTAAGAAGCTATTTCTCCACATGAAAGACTTATAGCAACTCTGCGCTACCCTTGTGAAAGATAGAGATTTAAGTTTGCAACAGCAATTTCCCACATAACGATTGTGGGAAATTTTCACAACTTTAAATCTTATATTTTCAGATTATTCCAGAAACATGCAATGCAATTTACAAAGTTATAAAAAATGATTATTTAATGGTATGTACACATTTTTTAATACTATATTTTATTTTATATTTAACATAAAAGCATCACATTCTGCAAAATATTTTTTATAAGTTTTATTACGTAGTAAGAAAAAAGAAATACTTTCTGATGTTTTTATTTTAGAAATTTTTTTAAACAGTTTTTTATTTCCCGTCTTTTGTTTTAGTTTCCAAAATCTGAATCAGAATGGAAAGTAATTGCAAAGGAATTTGAAGACAAATGAAATTTTCCGAATTGCTTGGGGAGTGTTGATGGTAAACACATTCAAATAATTCCACCTCCAAATAGTCGATCTTACTATTACAACTACAAGGAAAGTAATAGTCTCGTGTTGATGGCTATTACAAATGCCAATTACGAATTTATTATGGTAAATTTTGGAACAAATGCCCGAATATCTGATGGTGGAGTTATTGATAATACTATATTTTACAGAAGACTTACAAATAATCATTTAAACATACCACAACCAACTAAACCTTCCAATAGTGACAAATTAGTTCCCTATGTTTTTATTTGGGATGAAGTCTTCTCCCTCAGGAATGACTTTTTAAAGCCATTTGGTCAAAAAGAACTGGACAAAGAAAAACGCATATTTAACTACAGATTATCTCGGGCACGTCGTGTAGTGGAAAATTCTTTTGGAATTATGGTTGCAAGATTCAGAATTTTTAACCATGCTATTAGTTTAAAAGTGGAACATATAGAAAAAGTAGTAATGGCTGCTTGCATTTTACATAACTTTTTAAGAAAAAAAATAGGTGACAATTACATATCTAACTACTTTGACTCTGAGCATCTGGATGATGTTGAGAATTGCTCTAGTTTGCAAAAAGGTCATAATAGACATGCACCTGAAGCTGCCAAAGTAGTTCGGGATATATTTAAAAATTACTTTTGCAGTGAAGGTAATGTACCATGGCCAAAGAACCATATTTAAAGACATTTTTTATTCTGTAACTAATTAAGCTTACGTTTCTTCTTTGGTGTTTGTCAAATAAAATCCTTATTAAATCTCATCGTATTTATTTTAAAAAAGAAAGAGTATCCTACCTAATATATAAATGAAAACAAAATGTTACCTTTATATATGTAAAAAATGTAAACAGAACGAATAACATAAATATTATCCTTTATTATTCTAATAATATTTAGGTAAGTACCTAAATAAAAAGTTTACTCTAAAATAATCGGCAAACAAAAAATTTTAATTCACAAAACAGCAGTACCTACTAATAAAAATAACAAAAATATATTATTATATAACAAATTATTATATATTTTTTATACCCGCCAAATGTGGAATAATACTGTCCTGTAGCACCTGAATCCTCCAATTGTGAAAATTGTTGATCATTTGGAATCTGCAGAGGCTGTTGTTGAGGCTGAGGAGGGTTAACATCTCCTAAAATGACTTTAGTATGCCTCGTTACGTTGCCGATTTGAGCTTCGAATAAAATGTCACTAATAAGTTTCTCGGTGACAATTGCCGTTTCAGAAGACAAGGACCTTAATTTATTGGCAATATTTTTGTCACTTATATCGAATTTGTCGTCATCAGCAGAATTGAGCTGCCTAGATACAGTTTCCAATACTTCATCTGCTAAATTTGCTGACTTCCTTTTATTATATATTGAGTTTGTTTCCTCTTTAATGACGTTGTCCTGTCTTGGCCTATTGTTGAAATGTCAGGTGAGGTAATCGCAGACAATTCACTATCATCCGGAATAGTGTCTTCAGTTGGTGTAGAAGATGTAGAAGACCTTATTTCTTCAAATGCAGAATTCTCGCTGTTCTCACCATCACCACTTTGCGACTTAGGCTAAAAAAAAATACACTAAAGAAAAAAATTGTTCTAAATGTATACACCCTGCTTAATAACAAACAAGGCCTAATTAACCATTAATATATATATTAAGTCCAATTTACGATAGAGAATATTCAAATTGGCACATCGGCGTCTAAATGAAATTATTAAATAAAAAAATAGGATATTATTTTTTACTTACCGTTTCTACTAAGCCTTCATTTCTGGTGTCGTCGTTGATGCTTGAAATACTCTATCGAGGAGTTTCTTGGTCGCTTAGAAATTTTAAATAGTTAAAATACCATAAATGTGGTTGGTAAACTTCATCTGGGGATTTTATTTAAAATTGACGGTTTTTTTTGCATGAGAGGAGCCAAGGAAACAGCGGCACAAGTTCATACTTGTTATTTTTATTTAAAATGCTTTTTCTTTATAACGTTATGGTAGGACACACAAAGAAACCGTCCAAATTACCTGTAATGTGAGGGCAAAACATTTGGGCGATTCAACACGCCGTTCCGAATCGCTGCGATACGAATGGATGAAAATAACCGTAGTCTGTGGGGGCCTTATCAGTAGGACCGCCACGAGTCGAACCGTCTTTCCAAAAACCAAGCGCCCGCAGAAATTTTACCGACGATGCGACACGACGGTTTTGCACCACAGACATCGGTTTTTGGCATATTTTACACGACGTTCCGAATCGCGGCGATACGAATGGATGAAAATAACCGTAGTCTGTGGGCCCCATTATTCCGTAAAATAAAATTAACTATATTAACATAAAAAAAAATCATAAAAGAATACTCCCATCGTTTATTTAAAGAAAAGTGGAATAAAACTACGAATTGCAAGCTTGCAAAAATACTGATTGGCTATCCAGACATAGTCTGGTCAACATGTACCTTTTTGTATATTCTCCAAAAATAACGATCAAGGTTTCATTCGATTCGGAATATTATGTGAAAAGTTAAAGGAAAAGTCCCAAAAGGGGCCGATAAAAATTGCAAAAGCTATAAACAATTAAAAAAAAGTAGGGGTTTGGTTTTTTTTAATATCTCAAAAACTATTAAAGGTATTCAAAATTTAAAAAAAGATGTAAAGAGAGGAGAAAATTTCCTAAAAAAAAAGTTCCACCTCTCAGAACTGTATCTTCATTGTTGTTACCGCGTCCGAGTGACGAATCGCGCGCGAAAGCCAGAGGTGACACTCTGTAAACAAAATAGCGACAGAGATAAGCACCTTTTCGCTATTCGGTAATCTGTATGCTCGGTCGTTCAATTTCGTTGAGATGCGATAATATCCGATGATGGGTAGGGTAAAGACGGAATAGCGACACCTTCCGAGGTGTCTTCTTGAGAGAGATTGATTGATTGATTGATTGATAAAATAAATACACAAGTTGAGGTTTTGTCCGCCTCGACACTGCAGCCTACAGGGCTTGTTGTATCTCTTGTGTATTTGTTTCATTTAAAAAGGTTTGACACCTTAGACAGGTGTAGTAGCCCTTTTACTGTTCTTTTCTGGTCTCCAGCCTCCTGGTGGTTAGTGTCCACCATGAGGTTTTGATTTGTTCTCCAGTATGTAAGTGCAAGGCACTCATATATGATGTGAGAGGCTGTCTCTTCCTCTTCGTCACATAGTCTGCAAATGGGTTCTTCTCTATAGATGCCCATAGTGTGCATATGTTTTCTTAGAGTGCAGTGTCCGGTTATTAATCCTGTCACTATTTTAATCTGATTCCTATTTAGTTTTAGTAATTCACTTGTCAATGCTTTCGATGGTGAGTCCAACATTGATTTACTGTGATGTTGCCTTGGAATGTGGTTCCAGTATGACTGATGTTGTGCTTGAATCCACCGAGTCATGTAGCCACGAACCGAGGCTTTTGGTATTCCAAAAACAGGTTCAGGACCGACAAACATTGCTGCGGAGCCTCGCCTGGCCAGGGAGTCTGCATTTTCATTACCCTGTATTCCCCTGTGTCCTGCACCCAGGAAAGTGTAACTTTGTTGTGGTTAGCCAGGTTTAGGAGGCATTGCAGATTGCAGACAGTTCCAAACCAACCTTGAGTTGACTTGTTGGGATGCCAAAGCTTTTATGGCCGCTTGACTATCAGAGAAGATAGTAATGTCCCTACCCTTATATCTCCTCCTCAAGTTCTCTCGCAGACAAAGTTCAATATCATATATTTCCGCCTGGAAAATAGTGGCATATTTCCCCAGGGAAGCATAAGCATTAAACCTGGGGGTCATACCATGTATTCCTGCGCCGGCTCCATTGTCAGTCTTGGATCCATCGGTATACCAAACCAAATTCCGAGACTGACCAGGAGATCGCTCACTACCGCCCCAGGTAAGAGGGGGGAGGCTTAATAGGGTTTCCATGGCTGCAGTTGGAGTGCTTCTAATAGCTCCCGTTATACAGAGACATGCTAGTCGCTGGAGTTTGGATAACTCTAGCTCTGCTTTTCTCTGTTCTATTTTTGGCCATCAGATAATTGAACTGTAGGTTATCATGGGTCTTACCACAGCAGTGTACAACCAGTGCACTATGCGTGGCTGAAATCCCCAATTCTTCCCCACAGCTCTTTTGGTAGCCATTAGAGCCATTTTGCCCTTATTAATCACATTCTGCATATGTGGTTTCCAGGTTTGCTTAGAATCTTGAAAGAGATAGAGTTCTGTTTCATTTTATCTTATATATTACATTATATTACTATCTCTGTTGACGAGTTTAATTAAAAAGCAATTTTTGTTTGTGATTTGCGAAGCCGGTGTTGGAGTTTTAAAGAACATTCTATAATATAATAATATTAATATCCTTTATGTTCCATCAAAATCATTGTTTACAATGACAAACTATGTGCAGTGCACACTAATAATATATTTAAAATACAAATAATTATATAGGCATTTTAAAATAGTTAAAACAATAAATAAAATAAAATTTACTAATTGGTAAAAAACATCTCAAAGGCTCATCTAAAAATAATTAAAACCAAATATGTGTACACAAGAGCAATTAAAATGAAACAAAAATACTCTTACACTTTTAGCCTACAGAACAATATAAGTTAAAAATATCCTAAAACCTAATATCTATTTGTGGGTGAAAATACTATTTTGACTAATTTTAAATGGTTATTGCAAACCTAAAGAAATTAATCCTAACCTTAACTTATTTTAAATAGCACAAAAAAAGCCCAAAAGGCTGCGCTGCCTCCGGTAGTAAATCTAGACGGCTCCCAGGAAAGAACTTACTTTGAAAATTTTTAGTAATAAAAAATGTTGGTACATAACTTTGATTTTATAGGTTAAAGGACATTTTACTACATATTTAATAATTTGTTATTATATACCAGTAATCCGTATTTCTTCAATTAATTGCATTGATTTATTTAGTGAACGTACGCTACTTGTTAAAATAAGTGTAGAATTTGCTTTAATAAAATAAACATAATATGTTTGCCTTTATGCCTAAAAATCATACATAACTGCAAGCAAACATATAAATGAGGAATAATAATTGGTTCAGTATTAAACATGAGTTATTAGGTTGATACTTTGGTAGTTTCCCGTAGCATAAATATAATCTTAATGCAATTAAAATTCCAATTTTACAAAGTATTGCTGTACTTCTAATTCGCTCTGCCATATTATTATTATTATTATTATTATTATCTATTAAATTGTTTATTTAGCAAGTATTTCAGCTAATCAATAATTTACATAGGAAAATAAAACCGTTAAAAAAATACAATACCTGGCTTAGAGCTATCAAAATTCAAAATTGGTTACTCACAGCGACTTTAAACCATTTAAAACGTAAGTCACAATCTTAAAAAATAGAATTTAAAAGAGAGCAACTAATAAAAACATAACAGTTTACAAATACGTCATCCCATAAAAGTACATAGAATAAAAGTTAAAAACACATAAAATCACTAAAAAATAAATAACTTAATGAAATACAATAAAAATGCTAATTTTCTAAAAAATATGCTACTAAATCCATTTAGGCGAAAAAGATCGATAAAAGGCGGGAACAATGCAGTTAGTCGAATTTGCGTCATGTAGCAAAAGATGTCACTTTTATTCCACATAATTTGTTTTTGGACGCTTTTTTTTAAATTCTTTCTTCGTTTCATCTCTGTACATGCAGCATTTTCCGAAAAAACCAAACAATTACAAAACATTAGTCAATAAACTAGGTTATGTCGTTCGTTCCTCGCTGGTTTATTTGTTCTTCTTTTACGTAAGGAAAGGAGCAAAAGCCATAAAAGCGATGTATTTAGTTCGGTCTATACCAAAAATTTCTATCCGATACGACTTCGCGAAATAAACCGAACCGGTGTCAAAGCCATAAAGAATTGCTTACCGAGTACCAAATGCCAAAGCGATAAGTATCTCTTCGCTTGCCTATCTCTTTCTTTATCGCTAAATATGAAAGATACGGAGTGCCACTCCAGACTACCCGCTTTTGGAGCTATTTGCGGGGCTCTGTAAAAATAATAAATAATAAAGATAAAGTTCCGGGAGGTCAAACTATTTTTTAAGAAATTTTCTTCTCTTTTCAGATCTTTTTTCAAATTTTAAATATCTTTGATGGTTTTCGAGATATTAAAAAAAAACCTTACTTTTTTTTTGTTTATAACTTTTGCAATTTTTATCGACCCCTTTTAGGACTTTTTCTTAAACTTTCTACGTAATATTCCGAATTGAATGACACTTTGATCGTAATTTTCAGAGAATATAAAAAAAAAATCATCCAAAAACGTACATATTGACCAGACTAACAAGGTAATAGCAAAAAGAAGCCTTACGATGTTCAGAAGGAACCTCCGAGCATTGAGGGGTGTTTTAGTTTGTCACTGCGGGCTACGAGAACACCTATTTAAAATGGGTCTACCTGACACAGAAATATGCTAGGCTATGAACAAGAAACTGAGACCGTGGAACTTATTCTTTGCGATTGTCCCGTCGTCACATTTAAACGGAACTCCATGCTGAGCACAAACTGTCTATTAGCCGAAATTAGGGAGACTCCACATAAAGACGTCGTTAACTATTTTAAATCAATAGGTTGGACGACCTGGTAAATCTTCCGCCTACAAGAGAAAGCACAAAAAACCTACTGAGGTCTAGATGCAGTGGTATTTACTAACCTCCGGAACATTTAGATCAGAAAAAAAAATATATTTAAGGTTTGATCGATTTTCGTTATTTCTTTAACTAATTCGTTCTGATAATGAAAGATTTTTACAGCTTTTGATCATGTGTGAAGGTGCTAAAATCTCTATTTAAGTTTTTATAAATGATTATAAAAATTATAAAAATTCTTTCCAAGGCAACAAAACAATGCGGTTTTAAATGGCTAACTCTAAAAACTAACCCTTAGGCACTTAATTAAATTAATTTAAATAAACTTTATCGATTTAAAAAACCTTTAATTAGGGTATAATGAAATGCAGTTCTTGCACAAATTGCTTTAAAATGTTTTTCTCCGAAATTATATAAATTTTGTTTGGTTCTTTTTAAATTCTGTTTATTTAAGAAAGGTAATTTAAGAAATAAACCATTTTGGGTAGAAGCATATTTAAGTTCTTGTTATTTACAATGTTTTAAACAGAACTTTTGGCCTTTTTTAAGTTAAATATAAAACGTTTCCATTTACTCTTGTGAAGTAGCCAATTAAAGCTGTTAAAAATTTAAAAAGTTTTGGTGGAAATGGGCAACAGAGTCTTGTAATTTAAAAATATTTATTTATCGTTTTAATTATATTCTTAAATATTTTCTTTCTTACAATAATAACACAAAGTATTCATCTAAAATAGATAGAACTGCTGCGAGAAAACCTGTATTAAACAATGAAAATGTAAATATTTTTAATATATAAGTAGAGTAGAACCGACGGGCTGTTGTTTTTTTATCAACATTTTTATGGCCTCTGCTTCAAAGAATTAGCAAGTAATATTTCTTTTCTAGCAACTCTCAATAAAGTCACAGTGCATCTGAAGAGGCTTTGAACTTCCCACTTTGTTTCTTTCTTTATCCCTAAGTTGTCTATGCTTAAAAACATGCATATACAATATGATATAAAAAAGAAAGCTTATTTTACTGCCTTGAAAAAGTGCCTAAGAAAAGTCTGCAAGATAAAGTGTACATGAGATATTTTCGTGATTTTTTTTTAATCTTTAGCGTTTTTGTTTTATTTTAACAATTTATTTCATAAAAAAATAAATTACTTTACATAACAGTGAGAAGGTGGCAAAATAGGTAAAACTAGTCTTTTAATAAAAAAATAAAAATTCATTGAAAAACGGTAAAGGTTAGAAAAAAACTAAAAATATTTCAGTTACCTTCGGACTTTTCTTAGGCACTGTTTTAAAGGTCGTGAAATTATCTTTCTTTTTTAAAAATATTGTTTATACCTAGATCAACTGAAAAAAAAGTTATAGGAAAAATTTCAAAAAAACAAGCAATAAAAATTGGAAAAAAACTAAGAATAGCTAAATTTAAAATGTCATATCTTAGTTTTTATTAATCCTTAAGGCTTTTGTTGGCACCGTTTAACTAAAGGTCGTAAAATAGGCTTTCATTTTTATGTTATATTGTAAATCAATTAATCAATCAATGTTAACAATTTTGCTATTGGTAAATGTAAGTTTTTTCCGGTTTGGGTCCTTATCAAACTTTAGGTTTTCACGCGTAAACTCTATTACGGTTCCGCGTTGCGTGCATTGTTGATAGCCCAAATCCTTTCGGTTGTATTAATTACTTACTGTTTCAGATAAAATTATAGCTTAGTCTACAACATGCATTTATCCATGCATTTACTGAGGGTTAAATGTTGTCTGAAGGCAGTTTTATTATAGGGTTTGCACGTATTCTTTACGCCATTTAGTTTGCATTGGCGTGGTTAAAACAATATTAAAAACGGGATACGTTTAAATTGCCCATAACCAAATTATTTTTGCTTTGTTAATGTTTTTATTAATGACCTGCTTTGTACACCTGATTGCAATTAACAAAACTTTTAGGACGTATACACCTTTCTCCACCGACGAATCAGCACGCTGAGTAAGAGAGAAAGGTTATATACCTATTCTTATTTCTTTTTTGCACGCTTGTTTGCACTGCCTCTAGTAGGTGTATCCTCGAAGCAATAAACTATCGAAAATTATCATAGTGCCGACTATCGATAGTTTCCGACCTCTAGTAGGTATAATGCTCTGGAGGCAGCTATTTTTATCCAATCAGGTTTAAACTATATCACTTATAACAAGTACAGTTGTATTTATAAAAAAGGCGTACAAGAATTAAAGCGAGAGCCACCTTCGTCATATTTGCGTAAAACCGGCTGACGTCAATGTTTGTCTATTTGAGGTTATTAGATAATAAAGGTTATTTTAAATATTATCCATTGGTGTGACATCAATAAAATAAAAAAAAACAAATTTATTAAAGGATGTATTTCAAATATCATAACAAGAAAATGTAAACAAATATTAAACGTATAAAATTGTATCCAATATTTGGTCATGAATCAGTCTTGAATTTTTTCCATAGCTCATTAAAATCCTGTGGTTTAAATTTTTCTTTATACATTTTTTTAACCCCAAACATTATCGATTGGATTTAAATCGGGGCTATAAGGAGACCTCGGCAGTACTTCAACATTATTCGTTTAAAACCAATTCTTTACCAAATTTGCGGTGTGAACTGGATAATTGTCTTGTTGAAATATGAAGTTATTGTTAAGGATAGACTTGTTAAACTGATGAATGCATTATGTTTTCCAATATGGTAATATATGTTTCGGCAGTAAATCTTCACTGTATTCGGCAGGAAACACCGGCTCCATGGATACTTATCCAGTCCCATACACTTACAGAAAATCGTCCCAATTTAAACGCAAGGGACCTTGTGTAGGGAGCTTCAAACCTTGTATCATTTTCCCGGTACACAGGAATTTGGCCATTACATATTGACTGGAATGTATTTTTGTCCATAAAAACGACCCTGTTTCAAAATTCCTAGCCGCCTTATGTATAATTTAACGCAAATATGATCCTTGGTTGTAGCTGTTCTGCAGTAAGGGATATTTTTTTCGCTGCTGGTCGGTCTTTTAGTTCTGATTAACTAACCCTTCTGCTGGACGTAGAGTGTGATCCTGGAAAATCTGTATAAATAACAAAATCTCGTGCCTTTTTAAATGGATTTTTCCTTGGGTATTCTAAAAATGCCTCATCCTGTTCGGGGGTTGTAATTCTGGGACGACCTAAATTAACTTTTTTTTATTGATTCCTCTTGCTTTTTAAATAGTTTCTTTATTTCTATGAAAAAAACCAGCAACTTTACGAAGTTTTCCCCCTTCTCCAATTTTGACCGATATTTCAGTTTTTTTAATTTTAGATAAGTGACGTGGCAATTTTTTTTGAGTTTGTCAAATGCCACCATGCACTTTGAAAATTTATATGGGTGACGCCAATGCTCATCATGTTTAGAACACGATAACCTCTAATAAACAATTATTGACATCAGCCGGTTTTACGCATTTTTGACGAAGGTTGTTCTTGCTTTTATTCTTGAACGCCTTTAAATGAATACAACTGTATATTTTGTTTACTTTATGACCGTTTGCACCAACAGTCTTAAGGAACCCTTGACACAAAGTTTTCGTTAAAATGGCTAAAGAAGCAATGTGAGTGGCTACATTGGAGATTTAAGGAACATTTAACGCTAAGAGTTCCTTAAAATTGTTGGTGCAAATGGCCAATAAAAAATTAAAATCTACAGTTACAAAGTATCAAAATTACCAGTTAAATATTTTGAAGCAATTTCATTAGCGAAAAATTTTGTTTGACCGTGATTTGACTGAAAGATTTTTTGATATTTAAGTCTCAGCCTTCTTGTATTAGAAACTAATCTTGCGTTGCCTGGGGAATCGTCATCGACAAAACCGCAGCTAAGAGTTTAACTAATTATATCATCACAGACCTAGAACATCAGTAGATATATCACGCAGCACTCTAGAGGGCAAATATTCAAAACTTCTTCAATTTATGCCAGACTTAGTACTTAAAGGTTACGAGGGTCGCTGATCACGAATTTGGGGTCAGATTTTTAAAATTTAAAATGGAGGATTTAAAATGGCGGATGAGATAAATCATTTCACCATATTGGATTCGTCATTTTAAATAGAAATCTGATAATAACTTTGTAAAAAGTAAATCTGGCGTAAATTAAAGAGTTTTAAATATTTGTCCTGCTATATTGGACCTGCCATCTTGAGTTTCGCAAATCTGACTTTGGATTCGTGATTAGCGAGCATCAAAATATCCATATACCAGATGATGTGGCACACTGGCTCTCAAACAATTTTTTTAAATTTGAGTATGTTGTTTTTTAGATCAATAGAAACATCTTTAAAGTGGGACATTTTTGTGGAGGCCTATATGGTGGTCCAAAAAATGCACTGAGAAGTTGCAGCTTAACTGTTTATTAATTCCAATATAAACGCATAAAAAGACTAAATTTTCGTATAAATCCAACGAAATAATATTTTACATATTTATTTAGAGTTAAAATAATAAAATTTTATTAGACACATACAGGGTGGTCCAGAATTAAATAAATAATTATGCCAACTAATATGTTATACACATGTCTGATAGTTTATTAGGGTAAATTTAAGTTAAAATAATAAATAATAATAATATTAATTTTGTCTTGTTGAATTAAAATGATAAGTCAGACTTTTTAGGCGTTTTAATTAGTATTAAGGAACAGGAAAGCTTTAACTTCTCAGTGATTTTTTTGGGCCTGCATAAGAAATGTCCCATTTAAAAGATGTTTCTATTGACCTAAAGAAAAAAACATACCCTAATTTTAAAAATTGTTCGAGAGCCAGAATCCCATGTTATGTATGCCATATCATTTGGCGTATATCGGTTAATTTTTAAAAAATGATATTTTTCTTAAGGTTTTTAAAAACATCACCTAACAAGTCAATTCCAAGAAAAGATTATTAATTTTCATAGTCTTTTTTTAATAAATATACATTTGCAAAAAAAAATCTTTATTTTTGCTGCCTTGTTTTTGTCAATTTTTGGTATTTTGGATCTGTTTTTTATAGGTTAGGTAGTTTCTGTGCTACCTTAGTTTTGACACCGGATTC
Organism: Listronotus oregonensis; assembly: GCA_019359885.1. Taxonomy (NCBI): domain Eukaryota; kingdom Metazoa; phylum Arthropoda; class Insecta; order Coleoptera; family Curculionidae; genus Listronotus; species Listronotus oregonensis. The sequence continues at coordinate 51,345 of JAHBCN010000445.1, read as the reverse complement.
GTATTTCGAAGGAAAAATACTTTGTGATACATATGTGGCATATAAAGGACAGATTACTTTTGCTTAAGAGTTTTTTTACTATATATACCCCATTCAGTAATAGTATTTGTAAAATAAACTTAAACATCCTAAAAGCATGGTAACGGTTTAACCTTACCAAAACAAGGTTGATGAAGAGAAGAAAAAGGAGCAACTGATCTTACGAAATTTTTCGTATATTCTTTTTGTGCTGTACCAATGAAAAAACCTTCCACGCCAATGTAGTTTTTCTTTCCTTACATGCCTGTTTTTGAAGATTTACTTGTTCGAGTTTCGGTTTTAAATTGATTAGTTCGTTAGGAAAAGGGAAAGACGTTGACAGTAAAAAGGAAGTAGTAATTATGTATGCAAAGGTTGGTTTTCTTTGGTAAAGTTTCCATTTTGTTTGGCCGGATAATTACGTATAGAAGTAAAAGTGATGTATGTAGCTTGAAGCCTTTGAGGTGGCGTCAATTGCGTTGAATAAAAGATGATCAAAATGTACTTTTATCCTTAAAGCATAAATTTATAATTTACATGTATTTATATGTATAAATATATATATATATATATATATATATATATATATATATATAATATATATATATATATATATATATATATATATATATATATATATATATATATATATATATATATATATTTAATTATTTAAAATATGTTATATATAAAAATGACTAACTAGAGCTTGGCTGATTAAACAACTATGTCATTTTTTTTACAAATGACTAATCAGATTTCACAAAACGTTAAACCTACGTTTACGCGGTTTTTCTAACCTAAAATGTTACATTATTTGTTATTGTACGAGATTAACCAGGACACTTGTTTCTGTTTATTACCTTTTTAAAGTAAAAAAGAATGGATAAAATAACCGATGAACCTACTCTTAAGGACAATATCAATATCAGTAAAAAATAATACCGCTGATAAATTTTTTATTCTAACTTAAATCTTGAGAAAGACAAATTATTTAAAATGACCCTAAATTAACGGCTTGTTTTGTCATGCTCAAAAGGTAATTTAATAACTTTTTTATCCACCTAGCTCTGGTTAGTAATATTGCAAAACGCCTGAAAATAGCCAGGCTCGTTGCAGAAATTTATTGAATTGTTCAAAACATTTTCTAAAACACCTAGTCTTTTTACAAAAAGCTGGATTATTCAATACGCCTGCGACATATTTATATATATTATATATATATATATATATATATATATATATATATATTATTAATAATTATTTTAAGTATATATATATATATATATATATATATATATATATATATTATATATATATATATATATATATATATATATATATATATATATTACTTCTTTATTTTTAATTTTATTGAAAAAAGCTAACTCTTGATAAAAAGTTATGCTACTTTTTAGACATATTTTGTACGCGGGGTTCATAAAATTGAAAAAACTTTAAATGGTACAAGAGTAATGTGCATTTATTTGAGAAGATAGGAAAATAAGTTATAAGGAAAAGTTGTTCAAAAGTAAAAGGTTGACAGTAAAAAGGAAGTAGTAATTATGTATGCAAAGGTTGGTTTTCTTTGGTAAAGTTTCCATTTTGTTTGGCCGGATATTTACGTATAGAAGTAAAAGTGATGTATGTAGCTTGAAGCCTTTGAGGTGGCGTCAATTGCGTTGATCAAATGTACTTTTAAAAGATAGTCTTTTATGCCAATTTTTGTAAAAATCGGCCTACTTTTATTTACTTGGATTAAATTTTTTTTTAATATCAATTAATTAATTTCAAGCATTTTAAGCTGACAGTACTACCGCTAATGAATTATTAGAGCGAGGTGTCAATAAAAATTGTCACTATAAACGCCAACTAGTACAAAAATAGGTTGTTAATTTAAAATAAGATAATTTATATTAAAATAAATTTAATCACAAGTAAATAAAAGTAGGTAAAAAATTGGTATTAAAGACTATCTCGTACTTTTAAACAACTTTTCCTAGTAAGTTATTTCCATATCTTCTCAAATAAATGCACTTTACTCTTGTACCATTTAAAGTTTTTTCAATTTTCTGAACACAATCTTACTCTAAGAAGTAGCAAAATTTTTTTATAATAGTTTTAAAAATTTAAATTTAAAAAAAATTTTTAAATGATTTTAATTAATTAATAAAATTTTTTATATATATATATATATATATATATATATATATATATATATATATATATATATATATATATATATATATATATATATATATATATATATATATATATATATATATATATATATATATATATATATATATATATATATATATATATATATATATATATATATATGTATATAAACTATCATTCGGGATTCAATCCGTTTAATTAAAAATTTGGTTACTTGTTCTATGTAAAAACCCTTGGATTTCTTTGGTACATACCCTCAGTTTGTCGTTTAAAAAAAGCGATATTTTTTGAATTTTGGGTTGTGGTATTTTCCTTTATTGCCAAACAACTCTTTCATGGAGAATCGACCCCAAAAAGGTGGGTGGACTTAAAGATTTGGTTTTTTTAAAAAAATAAACAAGAGAATATCGTCTTTTACAATTTTGATTCTTTTCTTAGTCCGCCATTCGGTAAAAATGTAATATTCATGTTCATATCTCAACCTATTTCACTGGTAATAAATCTCACTCACTTCTGCCCTTGTTGTAATATAATATCGGAATATCCGGTTTTTTCTTCCAAATCTGAATTCATTTTTTAAAATGGCAAAAATTTTTACTGACAGAAAATAAAATATGTCATTAATAAATAAATCGTTGTTATGAACAGTTTCCATGGAGGGATTTTTGTATAAGCGCATGGAAAGAGGGATCGGGAAAAAAAAATCCGTGCGCTGTTCTGAAAATGTCATTATTACTGTATTTTATACACAGTTAAAAATGTAGTATTTTCAGGTAAGTATAATAAAAAAAATTACAGTTCGTTTTTAGATTCTTCAAAGTAACTTATATTAAAAATTCAAGTTTTAACCTTAAATTCATAATATGAAATATTAATATTATTTCACGACCTATTTTCATGGACTATTACATACACAAACACACATAAAATTTATATATTTTTTTGTTTTAAAAAGCATAGATGGATAATTTGCAGCAGTAAGTAATAAAATTCTTGTAAATAAATAGGTTAACTTTACTTATTTAATTCAAACAGCAATTTTTCAGAAAAATAAAGCAAGTATTTTGTCTATTCAAGATGTTTTTTTACCTAAATTTACAAATGAAATGTAATAAGCATGAGTTTTATTAAAGAACCTGTTGAAAAACCAAATTTAAAGATGTTTTGCAGTATTGGTCATTTGAGCTATCTATTGTACTGCTTGTTTTTAAAGAATATATATAAAATAACTTTGTTAGAGTGCCAAACCTATTTTTTCATATTCTGTGCATGGTAAATTTTTTTATATGGTTAATTGATTTTTAACGCAGAATCCCGAACTATTTTTTTTTTGACAAATAGTTATTATTTAAAAAGTTTTATCCCGTTGCCAAAAGTTTTCATTATAACCTCTTTGTTAAATTTAACAGATTATTAAGTCCATTGCTAACTTTAGCAACACGTTTGTTACTCGTAGTCCAGTAATTGAAGGGACAAAGCTGTAAATAAATCTGTACAATTTTCCTTTTTGGAGCAGTGCCTAGGTCTTTGGGAATGTTTTCGAGTGAAAAAAAGTATATCAACATTAACAGGTGGGAAAGGGCTGAAAATGGCCCCTCAAATCCCGAAAAATGGGTTTCCCGCTAATATCTGGCAAAATATGCGAACTGGAGAATTTTTGTTGGGACAAAAAATGAAGATCGCCTTGTAGTCTACAAAAATGGTTTTTACAATTTTTTTCGAAAAATCAATAATTTTCGAGATAACGGGACCCAAAAGTCCCCTCATTTTAGCTGCCGCTCTACCGCTAGAATGCCGCTATTTTCATGGATTCACTTATAAGCGGGCGGACAAATTGTTCCATTACTCGGGCAATATGTACATTTTTAAATCATTTAAAGTTCATCGGAATGGAAAAACACGTACCTATCATTGCATATGAGTTTGAGTCCATTCTGATTTGTATAGAGGGGGTCAAAGTTTTTTTCACAATATTTTGGAAGTATCTCATTAGTTTATTAATATTTTTTGAAAAAATGGTTTGTTTTTAACATTTCTTTTATATAATGAGACCTTAGCAAGTGTCAATGATCCCAGAAAATTTCCTTCACTATCTTTCTTGCGTTTTGATAAAACATTGTTTTGTCCATCTGCATTTTTTAGCCTACTACCACATCTATCCAGTGTGGAATGTTATGGATTTTTCGTCGGCCGTTTTTGCGAAAAAAATGGTAAAAACCATTTTTGTAGATTTTAAGGTGATCTTCATTTTTTGTCTAAATCAAAATTCTCTAATTCCCATATTTTGGCAGATATTCGCGGGAAATTCATTTTTGGGACTTTGGGGGGCCATTTTCAGCGGGTTTCCACGTAGAAATCGTGATAAACTTTTTCTCGCTCGAAACCATTCTCGAAAACCTAAGAATTACGCCACAAATTAAAACTGTACAGATTTATTTACAGCTTTGGGTACTTTCAGGTGTTCAGTTACTGGACTATCGGCCGTTAGTATTTCAGTGAAGTTTTAAAGAAAATATTTCAATTTTCGGGGTAAAGTTCTAAACTTAATCATCTCTAAATATATATTTATTTATTTAAAAACCTTATTTAAAGAATTTTCCTAGAAGCTTAGAACTTTCAAGAGATTTTAAATAAATTTTTTATTTCTTTTTTGTTCTTTTTAATAAAAAGCTGTTAAATATTACAAATTTAAAGTGGCCTTGGCTACTATATAAAAAAAACTGCAACACGTAAGATTTTGGATTCTGTTCCTAAATCTTGTTTAAAACTTGCACGAGTTTAGCATAATTTTGTGGTCCTGAAACATAAATCTTAGGCTTGTAAAAAGCTGTAAAATCAAAATAAAATTAAAATATTTTTACTGGCAATCAATTAATTTAATAAACTACTAAAATTAAATCATTGATACATTTTAATAGTATTTTAAAAAAGTTAATAGCATGTTTTACCTTGAAATTACCAATATTATTTATACCTTTTTTAGACTACGTACTTAAAAAAATGTGATAAATCATAAAGTATTTTATATATTTTTACAAAACAACTTGTTCGCATAAGTTAGCTTTATTTAGTTAGTTCAAAATTTATTCCAAACCGCACCCACCATATTTCCAAATGTAAATTTAAATTTTAAATAGTGGGTTGCTAATAAAAAAGTTGTTTAAAGTTAAAGATACTTTTGACGTGATGAATTTTATCCATTAGTGCTTATTTATTTAAATTTTTGAAATTCAGATGCTGTTTTTTCGTATTTGGGAAATGCAAAGGTGTACCAACTCTGGCTTTTATAAATGAAAAGCTCTTAATTTTGCCTAAATAAAGAACATTTGATTGTCAGAAGGAAAAAATTAAATAATCTAGAAATATTTTAATATTTATGCTGTTATTTATTTTGCCTTATTCACCAAGCTTCTTTTAGAAACTTTTAGTAGTTATCTTCAGATAAAAATTAGCTTAGTTTTTTTATTTCTTCAAATTTTGAACTAAATAAAATGGCATTAAACTTTTTAAAGCTACAATAATATTTCCCAATTGGTAAAAAATAAAAACAACAAATTGATAAATTTTTAAAAAAAATATCTTAAAAAGGTGCTGCTTTTTTACCATTTTATGCTAATTTCCGCACACTGAAGAATATAGGTCTAGTTTTTTTATTTTCTTGTTAAAAAAAAAACGTTTACTGTGTTTGCCATCAATAGCTAACCAATTACCTGATCATTCATTAAACTTATTTTTAACATTGGAAGCGATATCAACAGGGCTTTGTGACCCATTTGATTGCGCAAAAAAATCTAAATTAAGCGGTTGCTTTATATAAATCTGATTTTAAGTATCTCTAGAAGAAAAAAATTCTAAGGTGTCAAGGGAGTGGATCAGGTTGGCCACCCGCTTGGAAATGCTTTGTTTAAAAATGACTCTTGCATTTAGTAATCACCAGTTTAGGTGCCTTTCAATGAAACCGTAGATCTTCTTAAAATTATGATTTAATATTTGAATTACGGCTGCGCCTAATTTATTGCAATTTATAGCAATGTAAAGATTAAAAAATAAATAATTATTATTATTTTTTCCTTCTTGTCCTAAGACCACTTCCTTAAGCTGGAAGTCTGCACAGTTTTGTGAAACGTCGATTTTCAGGGCATGTAGTTACCGGCTAATATCATATCAGCATTTCTTGGTTTTGGACTTCAGTGTACTACGTTGCTGCCTGGGATGCTGTCTCGATGCAGTTAAGTGTGGATTTGGATCCAAGTCAAGTTAATATGCTAAATGTAGTAAGACTTTTAGTATCAGCAAGGTGCAAAGTATATGGTGGGGACAGCTGAATCAATTGCAGCCCTCGCTGTGGTCAAATTTTTCATTAAATCATGCTTAATTCAAATGTAAACTATTAGATAAAAATAATAAAAATGGATCGTAATAGCTGTTGTGTGCTTAAATGTCAGAATACTGGGAGAAATAGTCACTGCAAATTTTATACATTTCCAACTGCTAGTTGGAAATTAAAAAAAAGGTCAAAATGAATAAATACAGTTCAAAGAAAAAAGTAAGGAATACTCAGCAAATCAAATTTTCCGCTTAGCTAAATGACGTTCCGTTTTCAAGGTTAGGCGAGCAACTGTCAAATTTGAATTAACAAGAAGAAAAAGTTATCGTTTCTTGCCATGTACCGTTTGTTCCTATATATATATATATATATTTATATATATATATATATATATATATATATATATATATATATATATATATATATATATATATATATATATATATATATATATATATATATATATATATATATATAAAAATATATATAATATAAAAAAAATTAATAAATTTTTTTATATTTAAAATAATTAAATTTTTAAAATTTTATTTAAAATTTTAAAATATTTATTTTATTTATTAAATATAAAAAAAAAAATAAATAAAAAAAAAAATTTTTAATTTTATATTTAAATAAATATTAAAATTTAAATCAAAAAGGGGGTTTGGGGGAATTTTTAAATTTTTAAAAAGGATTTTGTTAAAGTTTTCGGAAAATTTCAAATTAATTTTCTTTTCCCCTGGGAAAATTTTTTTAAAAATTTTAAATTTTTTAAATTTTAAAAAAAAAAAACCCAAAAAAAACCCTTTAAAAAATTAATAAAATTTTTTAAAAAAATTATGGGGAAAAAATTTATTAATATGTTTTTTAAAAAACTACATTTTAAAAAAAATTTTTAAAAATTTAAAAAAAACCAAAAGAAAGGAAAAAAGGGCCCCTTAAAATTTGAAAAAGGGATTGTTTTATTGTTTTTTTCCCCATTTTACAAAAACCTTAAAAAGGGGAGGAAATTAAAATTTTTTAAAAAAGGCTTCAAAAACTAAGGGGGTTTTTCCCGGGCCCTTTCCGGCCCGCCCACAAAAAATTTTTTTAACCTTTTTTTTTAAAATTTTTGGAAATTTTTTTTTTTAAAAATATAAGATTAAAATAAAATAATTTTATTTTTTTTATTATTTTACTTTTTTATTAAAATTTTTAAATTTTTAAAAAGAAAATAGGGGGGGAAAAATGACTTCAGAAAGGAAAAGGAGAGGAAACACCGTCTCCCAAACGCCCAAGGAAAACAAATTATTGAGAATTTTAGAAAGAATTATTCGTCAGGAGCTGGACAGTCAATTAAGCTACGATTTTTTTCTTTTTCTAACCGAATAGATAACTGTAAACCGTACTAAGATCTGAGATGTAAAATTTTTTATTAAGAACGTTGGATTCCAAAATTTTTTTGGGCCTTTTTTTGGGAAAAAGTTTTTTTATGATATGAATTGACATTTTCAAAAATCTCAGCATGATCCCAGTCAATTTGGTGATCATCAACCAAGACATTTTCCCCCCTAAGGCACATGAAAGAACTCCTCGCCTACAATCACTTTTGTGGGAAGTGATCCCCGGCCTTTTAAATTTCTAGATGCCCCGTCCAACATATGACTTGTTTCCCCCAAAATTTTTTAAAAAATTTTTTTATACAATCCCCAAAACCCTTTTATCATCTGTCGGGGGTTTTTTTAGAACAAATTTGAGAAACAGTTTTGAGTTGTCTTTTCGCTATCTTTATATCTGATTGTTTGAAAATGTTAGTTAATTTATCTGTTAGTGTTTCAATATTTTTGGTAAAAAAAAAAACAGTTGTGTTTGTGAGTTTTTTTTATTTAAATTGCTGTTATTAGTGTTATTTTTACTTATATGGGGAAAATAAAGTTAATGGTTGTGAAGGTCTGTCTATAATGTTTTCGGGGAAATTTCAAATTTTTCCCAAAAAAAGAAATTTATTAATAATTTTTTTTGGGTAAGAATTCCCCCAAAAAAAATGCCTTTAAGTTGTTTTAGAGCTCTATCCCTGTATTGGGGGGTGAGTTAGTTTTACTGCTCTTTTTTTCTTTCCCCAGGATAAATTTTTTTTTGGTCTTAATCGGATGGTAGGAAAAATGGTTTTAAAAAACCGATTAGAACAATAGGGTTTTTTTGGTACCATTTGGTGCACGGGGGTTATCCTGATTCCTAGTTACCAAAATGCCCCCAAAAAAAAAGGGAAAAGAATTGTCTGTCTCTTCCTCCAAAAGTAAACTGAAATTGGATCAAATGTGTTAAATAGTTAAAAAAGCTATCTCTATTCTACCTTTTGGTACTGCTAAAAGTAAGTCATCGACATACCTCTTAACAAATGGAATGGGGAAAAAGGGATATGTTGCAGACAATCCTTAACCAGATCATCAAGTACATATTTTCCCAAAAAATTTGGAAAAATTTTTAAAACCCCAGGGGGGCCAAAAAATTTTTTTAAAATTTTAAAAATTTTTTTTTAAAAAATTTTTTTTTTTAATTTTGGAAAAAAAAAAATTAAAAAAAAAAATTTTTTCCCCCAAAAAAAAAAAAAATTTTCCCAAAAAAAAAAAACCCCCAAAATTTTTTTTTTTAAAAATTTTTAAAAAAAAAAAACCCCTTTAAAATTAAAAAAAAAAAAAACCAAAAGGGAAAAAAATTTTTTTAAAAAAAAAAAACCCCCCAAAAAAAATTTTTTTTGGGGGGAAAAAAAAAAAAAAAAAAACCTTTTGGGGAAAAAAAAAAAGGGCCCCCCTTTTTTTCCCCTTTTTTTTTTTTCTAAAATTTTTTTTTAACCAAAAAAAATTTTTTTTGGGGGGGAAAAAAAAATTTTTTTTAAAAAACTTTTTTAAAATTTTTTTTTAAAAAACCCCCCCCCAAAAATTTTTTCTTAAAAAAATTTTTAAAAATTTTTTTTAAAAAAAATTTTTTAAAAAAAAGGGGGAAAATTTTTTTAAAATTTTTTAATTTTTTTTTTTTTTGGGAAAATTTTTTTCCCCCCTTTTTTTTTTTAAAAAAATTTTTTTTTTTTAAAAAAAGGGAAAAAAGGGGAAACCCTTTTTAAAAAAAAAAGGGGGGGTTTTTTCCCCTTTTCCCCCGGAAAAAAAAATTTTTTTTAAAAAAATTAAAATAAAATAAAAAAAAAACCAAATTTTTTTTTTTTTTAACTTTTTTTCCCGGTTTTTTTTTTTAAAAAAAAAAAAGATAAACCCCAAAAAAAACCCCCTTTTTTTAAAATTTTTTTTAAAAAAAATTTTTTTTTTTTAAAAACCCCCTTTTAAAAAAAAAAACCCTTTTTCCCTTTCCCTTTTTTTTAAATTTTTAAAAAAATTTTTTTTTTTTTTTTGGAAAAGGGGGTTTAAAAATTTTTTTTTTAAAAAAAAAATTTTTTTTTTTTTTTTTTTTCCCCTTTTTAAAAAATTTTTTTTGGTTTTGGGGGAAAAAAAAAAAATTTTTTTTAAAAAAAAACCTTAAAATTAAAAAACCTTTTAAAAGGGTTCCCCCTTCCCCGGGGGGTTTTTTTAAACCCTTTTCTTTCCCCCCAAAAAAAAAAATTTTAAAAAAAAATTTTATTTTAAAAAAAAAAAAATAAATTTAAAAAATTCTTAAAAATTTTTTTTTAAAAAAAAAAAAAATTTTTTTTTAAAAAAAATTTTTAAAAAAAAATTTTTAAATTTAAAAAAAAATTTTAAAAAAAGTAATTTTTTCCCCAAAAAAAATTTTTTTCCCCCCCTTTTTTTTTATTTTCCCCCAAAAAAAAAAAAAAAAATTTAAAAAAAAAAAAAAAAAAAGTTTTTATTTAAAAAAAAAAAAATTTTTAAAAAAAAAATTTAAAAATTTTTTAAAAGGGGTTTTTCCAAAAAAAACCAAAAAAAAAAAAAAAAAAATTTAAAAAGGGAAAAAGGGGAAATTGGGGGGGGTTTTTTTCCCCCCAAAAACCCCTTTCCCTTTTTTTTTTTAAAAAAATTTTTTTAAAAAAAAAAAACCGGTTTTTTTTTAAAAGGAAACCCCAAAGGGGTTTTTTGGGTTTTTTTTTTTAAAAAATTTTTTAAAAAAAAAAAGTTTAAAAACCCAAAAAAAAATTTTTAAAAACCCCCCTTTTTTAAAAATTTTTTTTAAACCCTTTTTTTTTTTTTTTTTTTCCCCCCCAAAAAAAAATTTTTTTTTTAAAATATTTTTTTAAAATTTTTTAATTTTTAAATTTTTTTTTTAAAAAAAAATTTTTTTTTAAAAAAAAAAAAAAAAAAAAATTTTTTCCCCCACCCCCCTTTTTTTGGTTTTTAAAAAAAAAAAATTTTTTTTTTCCCCCCCAAAAAATTTTTAAAAAATTTTTTTTTAAAATTCCCTTTTAAAACCCCCCAAAACCAAGGGGAAAAAAAAAAGAAAAATTTTTTTTTCCCCCCTTTTTTTTTTTTTTAAAAAAAAAATAAATATTATGAGTAATCTTACACCTCTCCCATGGTTTTGAAGCATAATTTAATGCAGCCGTCAGATGTCGTTGTCATCACGCACGGTGCCAATAAGTAAAGTGTGAAAGTATTAGTACATAAAACTATACAATTTTAACCAGACAAGAAATCGTATAGAGAGAAACAGAAAGAGAGAGAGTATTAATGACCCTTCCTATATCTTGTAGCTAAAAATGAGTTTAGTCGTGGCATAAGCTTTAACAACAAATATTTGAAGATAAAAATGCAGATAAGACAAAAAACCATGAAAGAATATCTGAAAAAACAAACGCGGGTGAGTTAAGAATCAATGAAAGAAGATCTAAAAAAGACAGGAAGGCAAATTTTCACATAGTGAAAAGAAGTCAAGAATAAATAAAATAAATCAACAAGAAATAAAACGCAAAATCCAAACTAGTCTAAAAACATGATAATAAATAGGCTGCCAAACGGTTAATTGGAAGACAGTGATAGTTAAACAGTTAGCATAATTACATTGCATTGTTATTACCGTAATAACGTTTAATAACCTTCCTTACCAATAAAAAGGTGTGAAATACTGAACCGTTTTTTATACGACCTATAAATAAACAATAGAAATTATGTTACCTTTTTATTTAACTCCCCTAAAATATAATAAAAATTAGGGTGCTTGTTTAATATATTTTTATTAGAATATTTTTACTACCTATAACTATTTATGAATGCAATAATAAACTACGGCTATTTTAAAAAAGTTAAAATGCTAAAGAAAAACGTCCTTTTTTGGCCCTGGACTCTCCAAAATTTCTGGAATTTGTTTTTCATATGACAAAAAAATTCTTAGCTAAAACACTTTTATCGTCAAAGACGTTTCAATACACAATTTTAAGTCTTTTCAAATTGTTCTGCCAGACGACCCAGAAAACAAATTAGGAAGAAATATTTTTAGAATATTTAATTTTCTCTTTGTGACAATCAAATTTCTTACTTTAAGCAGAATTAAGAGCTTTTCATTTATGAGGGCCAAAAGTTGGTACACCTTCGCATTTCCCGAATACGAAAAACCAGCATTCAAATTTTAAAAATTTAAATAAATAAGGACTAATGGACAAAATTTGTCACGCTAAAAGTATCTTTAATTTTAAACAACTTTTTTATTAGCAAGCCACTTAAGAGATTTAAATTTGCATTTAGAAACATGGTCGGTGCGGTTTTTAATAAATTCTGATATAACTAAATAAAGTTAACGTATACGAACAAGTTGTTTTAGTAAAAAAATATAAAAAATTGTACATCTATTTCTAATCTTTTTTTTTAGCATAGTCAAAAAAAGTCTATTTTCAATTTACAGGATTTTTTCCTTGGTTTGTTCTTTAGACAATATTTATAAATCTTTTTAAAAATTAAAAGAAAATTATACAGATATCCGCAGGAGTATTTTTGTCATTTATATACAAACTTTTAGGTAGGCTTAATTAAAAAGTTTTTAAAAGCTTCGGTTGGGATGTCTATATTTGAACGCATTTTATCCATTAAGCATAAGGTAGCTTAGTGATTTAAAATTAAATGCGATACATAATTTATGTACAAAATTTAAATGGTTTTCTGAAATTTTAAACTTTTATATATATATATATATATATATATATATATATATATATATATATATATATATATATATATATATATATATATATATATATATATATATATATATATATATAATTAATAATTAATTATAATGAGAATTACCTTGACATTTTTATCATATAAACTATACAAACACATATAATCCTTAAAATAAGACATGTAGTCATTTAAAATATATATATACACTATACCTTTTTTTTACATGAACAGTAAATAAAACAAAAACTTAAGATTAAAATATTGACATTATAATTAAAAACCAATATTATAACAACAGAAAACCATACCTTGAAAACAAGATTACCTTGGTGAATGCTATAATAAACAATCATTTTTATAAAGACGTTACAGAAAAAATGGTAATGCCAAATATTTATTAAAAAATAATAATAATAAACTCCAAAAAATAACAATATGCCATTTAATGTAGGTTTTATATCTCATAATTTATTAGGTGTATCAAATAAATAGTAAAGATATTGAGTAATACGGTAATGTATTAATAAGTAAAATGGGGTAAAATTCAAAATTAAATTATAATAATTTTGACTTAATTTTTAAATGTCCTTATTTATCATTGATTGCGTTTTAGCCCAGTCTGTAGTTAAAATAAGGGCTGTTTATGACGTTAATTTGTAACAGGTTGAAATGTGTTAAAAGTTATAGAGGGTAATAAGCTGAATATGACTGTATAGTTTTAGACTCGAAAAAAGTGTGCAGGGATGGAGGGTTAAAAGTGCTAAAAACGTGTTTTTCGCTTCTGCAAGCGCCTTTGTTAATTTTAGAGGAATACGTTTAGAATGTTTTTTTTTAATTAATTTTATTAAAAAGGCCTATAATTTGAGCCCAGCTAGAATTGATTTGGTCCATTTGTTTATGAAAAAATGCAAAAAAACCGTTAAAAATAGCCTTTTTTTGAAATGTTGATAATTATAGCAAAAATATTTTTTTATCCATTTCTGTCATTGCTAAACATAGGTTTTTAATTCTTAATAAAATGAGAGGTTCTAAAGCATGATCGGATAATTTTTTGCTAAGATAATTGAGTTTTATTGATTTTACAGCCCTAATCTAGTAGGCTATATCTTTTTTGTTTATAAATATTTTAGGTATTACAAACTGTCTTTTGCTTTTTTAAGACTTATATTTTACTAATTTAGATCAACAAAATAAAAAAAATACTATTTAAATCCTTCGTTTTGAGCCTTGAAAAAAGGTACTTTTTTGTCAATAAACAATTGCAGCCGGAGCGCCCTCTGCATAAGTTAAGAATTATAAACCAATAAATATGGAAAATTGGCTTCAAAACAAATATTTTTGAAAAAAAAGGAGTTATTTTATTTATTTAAATTCCAAATTACTTAAAATTTGCAATAAACAATCAAAAATAAAAAAATATTAATTTTCAATTTTTTTCAGAATCATACCTTTAAAAATTCCTAAAAATTCGGTTATTTAATTATAACTCGAAAAATATTGCATGCAGATAATAAACTTATATTACTTAAATAAAAGGTGTGGTAAAAATAGATAGTTTATGTCCTATTAAGTTTTGTATATCGTTAATAGTTTTTAAGATATTGACGCTTTACATTTAAAAAATTGCTAATATCTGAAATTATGCCTTTTCTTGATTATTATTTGTGTTCAGCAGAAAAAAATACTCCAGAAAATCCTATACCGACACCCAGAACACACCACTTTTTTGTGGGCCTGTGTAATCAATTAAACTTAATTTTATTTATATTTAATTTTTTTATCTGAAACCCTATTAGACGACATATCAATTAATAAATCTGAAGCTAAAATTTCAGTTTCAGTTTCAGATATATTAATTGATCTCTCGCCAATACCATTTTAATTTGAGGATTCATGATCACCAATTTGGCTTTTCGATTTCTAAAGTGCCTTCAGATTTATTAATTGATATGTTGTCTAATAGGGTTTCAGATAAAAAATATAAATATAAATAAAATTAAGTTTAATTGATTACACAGGCCCACAAAAAAAGTGGTGTGTTCTGGGTGTGGGTATAGGATTTTCTGGAGTATTTTTTTCTGCTGAACACAAATCTGAAGTAAATGTTGGAGGTTAAACAGCAAATAATCAAGAAAAGGCATAATTTCAGATATTAACAATTTTTTAAATGTAAGGCGTCAATATCTTAAAAACTATTAACGATACACAAAACTTTATAGTACATAAACTTTGTATTTTTATAAGGCCTTTTATTTAAGTAATATATTTTGTTTATGTGAATGCAATATTTTTCAAGTTATAATTAAATAACCGAATTTTTAGGATTTTTTAAAGGTATGTTCCTGGAAAAAATGGAAAATTAATATTTTTTTATTTTTGAATGTTTATTGCAAATTTTAGGTAATTTGGAATTTAAATAAATAAAATAATTCCTTTTTTTTAAATATTTGTTTTGAAGCCAGCTTTCCATATTTTTTTGGTTTAAAATTCTTAATTTATGCAGGGGGCTCCAATTGTTTATTGACAAAAAGTACCTTTTTTCAAGGCTCAAAGCGAAGGACTTAATATTGTTTTTTTTATTTTGTTGATCTAAATTAGTAAAATATAAGTCTTGAAAAAGCAAAAGCAGTTTGTAATATCTAAAATATTTGTAAACAAAAAAGATATATCCTAATAGATTAGGGATGTAAAATCAGTAAAACTCAATTATCTTAACAAAAACTATCCGATCATGCTTTAGAACCTCTCATTTAATTAAGAATTAAAAAACCTATGTTTTGCAATGACAGAAATGGATAAAAAAATATTTTTGCAATAATTATCAACATTTCAAAAAATGGCTATTTTTAACGGCTTTTTTAAATTTTTTCATAAACAAATGAACCAAATCAATTTTAGCCGGGCTTAAATTATAGGCCTTTTTAATACCTAAAAAAACATTTTGAACATATTCCTCTAAAATTAACAATGGCGCATGCAGAAGCGAAAAACACGTTTTTAGCACTTTTAACCCTCCACCCCCCACCCCTGCACACTTTTTTCGAGTCTAAAGCTATATAGCCATATTCAGGTAATCACCCTTTACAACTTCTAACACCTTTAAACCTGTTACAAATTAAAGTCATGAAAATTACCTACAGGCTGGGCTATTTGGTTCGTTCTTTATATGAATAATTTCTTTTACTAATGATTTATAGCAGTTGTTGTCTTGAGATAAAATTGCAATCTTGTTAAAATTAAATTTATGTTTTTTATTTTTTTATTTTAATGTAGGGCCATGGAAGCATTTTTTGTATATTTATACCCATTTAGTTTGTTATTCAGATATTAAGTTGTCACTATGTAATTATGTATTTTGTGAGACAATTTGTACAAGGGAAAGCGTAAACAAAATTTAATTTCTTTTTTTTTATACTTTACTTTTTAAAGTAGTGAAAGCAGGACTTAAAAGATTCTGCTCTTTATGACAAACAGTTTTATAACATTTAGGCTGTGTTTTAGTGTTTTAGACAATTTATGGGTATACGGCATGGCGATATATTTATATATTGTTAATTATTTGTGTATTTCTTCTCAATATTTGGAAGAGATTAAAGAGATAGCACGATTAGTTAAGTCAATGGTAACCCTTTTTTAAACCTTTTTATTGTTGTTGGGTTGGAAATGTAATTAAAATACCTTCCTGACCAATTTGGCTTTGTATACCACTTTGTTTAAAGTTTGTGATTTCTGTTACCACTTATTGATAAATCCAAAAAAATGTTATGCTTTATTTTCTTTTATTTTCAGGGTAAATTATAATTTTGGGTGAAATATATTAAAAGCTTTCCAAATATCAGTAATTTAATCTTTTAAATGTGCAATTTTGCAGTCATCCAAATATCTTTTCAAAAATTTAATATACTACTACTACTTAAGCATAACCCTCAAATGTAATGTCAATATCGTTAGAAAATAAATAGATTTCTAAAAAATATTCGGTACAGCAGTAAATCAAAATAATTTTTATTGGGCATATCTTTGGGCGGCTTTTCCGGCACTGTAACACATGTTTTTAACTTTAATCAAGAGTTCTTATCTGATAAAAAACAAAGCCCCAAGTTTGTGATATTTTAATGATATTAGGATAAAGGTGTAGTGACGTCGAAAATAAAGTTATTATTTTATGACACGGTATCTAAATCAGTCACATTAGACTAAATCTGTATTACTTTAAGGTGGGTGACAAATATTAAACACCTATCTATGCAATATTTAATATTAAACCCTTTTTGATTAGCTTTTAAAATGGGCTGGTCTATTAAAAATGCCATTATGGTAACAATCCAATGGCTTAAAAGTAAACTTTTATTCTGTTAAAATTGGAAAAAATTACAACCGATATGACGTATTCTTTAAAAATTGGAGGTTTGCTTCTTGATTTATAATAAATTATTTACTTGCGTTTAGTCTTAAAAAAAACTTCTAGTATAACTCTAATGGGTAGTCATTCATTGGCATATTTTTTTTAATTGGCAATTTAAAAAAATGTTTTTTCCCACAACAAATGTATAAATAAACAATAAAATAAATGAATTTTGTCAATTACTACAAAAAAACCTAAATTAGGATTACGTTACAGGTTTGGTAAAATAAAGATTTTATGACGTTTGGTTAATAAACAACTTTATGACTGTCATTTATGTTACACAAATTTTAAGTGCATAAATGAGTAAAAGAAATTTTAAGTGCATAAATGAGTAAACGTACCTTTTTAAGTTTGTGTCTGTTTTATCATATTTTCCCAATTATCGTGCAAAAAAATACACACATTTTTAAAACGTGCATAACATTGCACATAGCAATTTTTGTATGCAATATATTTTTTCCTTGATATCTTTGAGCAATACAGTATTAAATTATTTAATATAAATTTACTGGTTTTTGTTTATTATATTTTAAAATCCGATCCGTAATACTTCATTATATTTTCAAACATAACATAAAATTATGTTATTTATATTAATCATTGTGCCACTGAATACTTAATTATTATTACAGTTTAACTTTTAAATAATTAAATAATTTGTTATTCTAATTTTATTTATTTGTAATAAATTGTTTAATTTTTTTTTACTATTTGCAATACTAAAATTCTCTATTAATGTAGTTTGAATGTGGTTAAAAGAAAAATATCATGTATAAAGCAAGGTATAGTTGATATAAAATAAATAGGACTACAGTGAACCTTTGTGTTTGACAAAAGCAGATTTTTTTTTTAAATAACTGGATAACCCAATAAAGCCACCAGTAAATTCATAAAGCTACCTATAGAAATTTCGGGTATAACTGACGCAAATAAAAGAACAGCTTAAACTGCTTGTTTTTGATTAAAAGTAAATAGCTTTCCAAGAGCTTAAAGATATATTTATCTTGCGAAAAATACATTAAAGTATTTTAAAAAAGACGCGCTTCGCCGTATTTACGGTTTTTACTTAATTTTAAACGAAAATTTTTTTATTTATTAAAATAAAAGCTACTGCAGACACTTTTTTTAAGTTCTCTCACCGTAATCTAGTTTGTTTAATTAGGGTCTAAAAAATAGAACAAAGAAAACAAATATTTATTTCATTAAAAGACAACAAGGAACTTAAGATTAAGACAGTTTTAATTTAGTTAACTTTAATTTGTTCGATAACCAGGACTTTAAAACTATTTATTTTATGCCTTGATTAATGGATTTCTTACAAAACCCAATAAGTCATAAACTTGTTAGTTTAAGGCCCCAATTAACAATTAACTTTTATATCGAACATAAAACGAACGCCCAGAAAACCTTATATTGCTAGCCGCACGTTTAATAGAGAAGCTGTCAATAAACTACTTAAAATCACTTAAAAATCTATTGAGCATAAAAGAATTTACTTTCTTTGAATTTTAGTTTATAGTTTGTCTGCTTGCCTCAATGATTAAAAAAAAAGCGGGCATTATATTTAATAATGTAGATCAAATTTTTATATTGTCTTAATTTCAAGATAAGATCTAGACAAAAAGCACATTTTTAATTTTAAGAAAAGGCCAGAATTAATTAAGATCAAGATTTTTTGACATCTTTTTTTAAGAAACAAATTATAATGTCTTGGCTTTGTTAATATTTTTTTAGATATCTGGTAGGATGAATTACAGAATTCCAATTTTTATTTTTTGTACATGCCGACCTACTCTTAAGTTAAGATTGTATGACCTATTCTACGAAAAATTAAAAGGGTAAGTAGTTTAGGTGAACTTGATCCTTGCATATAGAGTGGGTCAGCCATAAAAGTTACCTTTATTTCTTAGAAATCATGTTTAATCCGCAAACTCTAAAAAATGCACAAATTAAATTTAAATTTAAATTAAGCGTTTAATTTATTGCATTAGGAAATGTCTTACAAACCGTAATTTTTATTGATAACCGCGGCTGCTGCTATCATTACAAATTACTCACTCGTAGATAATATCTACATACAATAGCTATAAGTGGCATGCATATATAAATAAATAAAATATTTAAACAGCTTTGCCGTTTTTAAAAGCATATTAAGTTGGAAGCATTTATAATTATTGTATCCAAAGATTTTGGTTCGCAGCATGGACTACTAACTCACACATTCTTAATATTAAAATTCAAAAATGGATTTTATTTTTAAAACCCTAAAATTTAAAATTATTGGTTGAATTCTTTTAGACGTGTCGTTTATATTTCAAATTTCGTTTTTGTTTCTTTCCTATGTATTGTAATTATGTAGTTATATACAGAGTGTGATTTGAGGTAGGCTAAAATTATGCAAACTAAGAAAAATTACGATGAGTTAAACAGTGTCGAGAAAATTTTAAATATTTTTGGAGATATACTGAAAATAAACTTTTTTTTTTAAATTTTGCTTTCTATTTTTTTACAGCTCTCTCCCTAATTATACTAAAAAAAACAGGTTTTTTTTATCCTCTTAAGCAAAATAAGTTTATGGGAGAAGTGCAAAGTTCTTTCTCGTCTTTGTCTTAGTAACAAAAACTAATCAGTCTTACATCTCCTATGGTTATGGGTACCTCAACGGTAAACATTAAATTTGAATCACTCTATAAACGCCTATCGTTTTATCTTTTTTTTTAAACCGCTGTAAAATATTAAAAATAAAGTATTAGTATTTTAAATTGTTTACAAGAGTTTTGAAATTTTTTTAAATCAAGACAAGAAAAAAGTTGTTAAGAAACTGTCAAGACAAGCAGTGTTTTATTTCTTGATTTTTTTAATACTAGACACAATTTTACTCGTCAGGACAAGATTTTCATTCGTCGTTTAGAAGCTTTAATACCAAACGCTATAGAGTTTATTTATATTTTCTCCTTTTGATCAATAATTAATATATGAAGTAATGACAGACAAAATAACCACGTACAGATAAAGTGTTAATATTTTAATTTAATTTTTAAAGATATTAGGGTAAAATAATTATAAGAAAATAAAAATTTATTTAAGCGAATAACTTTATGTTAACCATAAGTTAAATCGAAATCATACCAAATAAAATTAATAACCAATTTCCAAACCAAAAATAGCAAATTCCAGTTTTTACCTTACTATTACCATTCCCTGTATAAAAAATTCTCTTTTTAATCCCATAAACAAAACTTTATCAGATTTATTTAGAAATCGACAATATTCCACGAATGAAATTTAAAAAGACAAATTATCCTAGAATCGTATCTAATGTTTATGGCTTTTATGGGTTAATCATTGCCTAAAGTAATAAAATAATTTCAAATTATATGTGTACTCATTAGTTTTACTAAAAAAACCCATTTAAAAAATTTATTAAAAAAAACAAATTAATTAGGGATTCTCAGAAAGATAAATTGGAACAACTGAAGGGCGCCAAATGTCAAATTAAAATTGTGTTTTCTAGTATTAAATACAGAGAAAATAAAAAAAATGTATTTGTTAAAAAATTTGGCAAAATCCTATAAAAATGCATTCATAAGGGGGCTTACGAACCGCTGCAACTATTTTGCAATATATTTTCATTTAAAAGGCAGAGATATAACTACAAGTAAAGAAGTGGCGATTATTGATAAGGTAGTTGACAAAATCATCTCACACAAACAAAATAAACCTGTTTAATGTAAACTCCATTTTAACACAATTTAAATTAAAAAAAAAGCTCACTTTTCAATTCTTTCGCTAATTTTACAATTCTCTAGATTCCATTGACTTTTTAATAACAAAAATATTGAAAAAGTAACTTTAAAAAATAAAGTAGCTAAAGATTTAGCGCTCTTCAGATAAGTCTATAAATGTATTCATCCCTTTGGTGACTAACCCTACAGGCAACTACGTAGCCCAATTTGTAATTCGAAATTTTATTGCACGACAAACATTTACCTGATTATTGTTTTAAAAAGTAGGCAGTTTTTAAATATTTTACAGGTTTTACAACTGCTTAAGAGTCCCTAAAAAATTTCAATGAGTTTTTATTAGCATTGGTTTTCAGTGGTGTTTTTTATCTCAAAAAACGAAGCGTAAAAATAAATTTATTTTTAAAAATGATAAATGTTTTATCATAAATTACCTCTTGTTGTAACTTATTTCTATTCTATTCTATTATCCAATTATGGCTTTGGCTGCCAATCTTTTTTAATTTCAGCGCCGTATAGCCAGCACTCTCCTTCCAGTCATATGCTGCGATGTCGCAACATAAGCCTTCCCGGGCTTTGCCTATGGAAAATAATCGGGCTATGTAGCCCCCAGAAATTTCGACTAATTCTCAACGTAATCGATAAAAGGCACAATTAACGGTAGTCTAACAACAATCAGAAACAAGGCCTCAACCACTCACAGCGCTTAGCCCCAGAAGAAAGACCCCTATATTAATTGGCGGCGAGTTCCCCTTCGATTTTCACGAGCAAAATCACTGTTTTCCGCGCCACTGCGGTCGATTCCAACGAAAAAGCCAAAGCTCCCAAACGCGTGTTTACTTGATGAAAGTCGAAACGGAAGTCCTAACTTATTTTAAAAAGTAGAAATTGAAAAATAGTCGGAATTGTTTTAAGATTAGGTCCGAGTGGGGCGTTATAGCTTAAAAACTAGGAGCTTCCAACTTTAGATTCATGATTTAAACCCCATATACTAAATTTTAATGAATAGGGCGGTGGGCCCTATTTATTAAAATTAAAAAAACCTAATCTTAATACAGTTGTTTTTTAATCAAATATACCTTTTCTAGTAAAAATGGCTTAGAGTTTTTTTACTTTACAATAGCAATCTTACCTTGATTAATTTTTGCCATTATATTTCTTTATTCTAGCAGATGTTTTGGTTAAATAATTTTTTTCATCTTCGCCAATAATGGTTAAAAATACTGCAACCTATTTACTCCATACTTTTAATTTCAAGTCCGTTGCCACTAAATATAATTCAAAACTGTGCTTAGATTTTTTCACTGCTCAGCCAAATTTCCATCAGTTAAAATAAGCTATTTCAGGAAGTAAACATGGACTTTATCTTGTAAGTTCACGTCACCTTTTATACAAGCACGGACATGATTCAAATATTAACTATCTCCGAACTACTCCCCATTAACGCCTGGGTATTGTATTTCAAGTGAAACTTACAGTTTAAAGTGATTTCCAAACCACACACAAACACGTACCCTTCGCCGGATCGAAATACAGACCTCTCCGGACGTAGTTTAACATCGCTATTTTGACGAACTTTAAAGTAACAACATCTATTGCTGATAAATAAAACCTTTTTTTTTAGTTTATACTAGTATTTTATGTATAAATATATTGTATTACTTGCATCTTCCTTTGGAGGATATATTTAAGAACAATTAAATAGTTTAAAAGAATGAAGATATCTCGCAAAGCAGATAAATAATTTGCTGCCTTTTTGTCTAACTTAAGAGTCCTAATATAGTATTTAGAAATCTTAGAAAAACCCCAAAAAAATCGCTATTTAAATTTTTAACAAATATCTCTACTTTAGTGCTGCAAAAATTTCGGATTTAAAAATATTTATTGTGCTCTTTAATTCTTGTAGGATTTATTATGTACTAATAACAAAATCTACTGTATGACTTTTTACACAAATGATCCAAAAAGTTTAGCGCCTCAGTTATGGAAGAAATTAAACTTGTTACATTTTAAATTAAAAGTCACGTTATCACCGTGAAAGTAATTTATTAAAAGCTAGTGCACAAACAAATTAATGTGTTATAATTTCAGATTCTTAATAAAAAGTATACAGATACCGAATTCGAATAACATTTAAAACATAAAACAAACTGCAGCAAATACTATTTTAAAACTTTTGATTCAACTTTAAAAAAGTGGGCAGAGGTTTTAAAAGCTTACGAGTTTTTTAACGATCATCTGTCGTAGGGGACGCAAAAAAGCTCGTGGTTTTGTCTCAGCGATATGTAAAATACATAATCTGCCTAAAACACAACTTTTCCACAACCTGTGTCGAAAATTGCTATATTAGATATTGGCTCAGTACGTTTTTAAAATATAATTTTTTTATGAAAAAAAGCGATTTCCATTAAAAAGTGTAGACCTAATAAAATAATGCTCTAAGTCATATTTACTAATGGAATTGTTATAGCACAAAATGTCTGTACAAGAATTTACAGCAATGAATGAAATATTAAGCCCCCTTTTCTATTTTTCCGAACTTATTCTCTATTGTATTCCACTCACGCTCTTTTCAGATTGCTATTAGTTTTTCTGCCTCGTATCTAAAAGCATAAGGAAACACAAGAATTATAGTCTTGAAAAGCCACTTAGCGTTATGAGGGCAATTCAGTTCATTTATTTTTGGAATATAGCCAAGACTTAGTGATGTATAATTTGGTCGATTTTGCAATTTGGAATACTTATTTTATGTTTGCAGATATATATTTTTCCAACAAAGACATTTATTTATTAGGTAAAAAAGTATAGGTTTGAATAAAAAAATATCAATTAGCACAGTCCTGAAAAAACCTTCTAATAAAAATTGATTGTAACTTAATGTTACAAAGGAATGGCATAAAATAAATGCACTGGATTGTTTTTAAAATCGCTTTAAATTAATTTTAAGATTGCGCTTGGCAACACTGTATTTTTTGAGTCTTACACACAAAAGATATAAAAAGCAACATCTATAACCTAACCTTTTTAATCTACGTTGATTAACGTTTTTGTTAAAGTAATAAAGGAAACATTTATTACAGATAATATTATCATATAAGAAACTACGTTAACAAATAAATCTGAACTTAAGTTATGCATTAGCTGATTAAAGTTTAATACATAATCAGTAAATATAATATGTTTATTTTCGTTTACAAAAACACCCGAAGAAATAATGTATTGCATTGGTTTAAGAAATTAGTTAATGGTTACATGCACAAAAAAAATTATTGCACTGATTTAATAAGTCACTAACCATGGTTATTTACTGGGTGTTTTTCTCAAAGGAAAATAAACAGATTTTGTTCTTAAGCAACTTTTTTTTGGTAATTTTTTTGTGTAGAAAAATACAATATGACAAATAACTAAAAACCTATATTTTTGTCTTTAATTAATTAAATGTTGATTTTCATAAATTATTTATTACAAGAAATGTACTCTCTAAGGATGCTTCAGACTCTTTCACGTTTTTTTTCCTGGGACAGTCCACGAAGGCTAAAGGCTTAAGTACCAACGTACGGTGGGTGTGTTTAGTGTGGTAAAATGGAGTTTCTTCACATGGGACTTAAATATTTAGAGATTTGGAGGAGAAGAATGGACACTCTGGGTGTGAAGGAACGAAGAAAGTGGGAGGTTCCAGACCTCTTAAGTTGTACTGTAAGATGATGCATTTAAGTTGCACTAAGTGTTGCTCTTTTGGGAGCTGCCAGAAAATTATAAGTTCCTGGTTAAAAGGTATAACTAAAATAGGTTCTGGCAAGTTTTTAGATAAAAAGTAAATATTTTATTTTACTTATTTGCCTACTACAGCTGGTTAAAAGTGCGGTTAACGTTGTCATTTAAATACTATGGGGGTAGGTCTTGTTATAATTGATATTTAAATAATATATTTTATTATAAATTATTTTTAAAATATAGGGTAATATGCGATATATTTTTTAAAAAATATAAAACGTCTTATTACGTAAACTAAGACCCTCACATCCGAATCTGTCTTTAGGTTCCTACTATATATCTTGTCATATACAGGTCCAATTTATAATCGGGAGACTTTGGCATCGCATTAAGTACCTAAAAATATTACGAAAATATATTTAAACCTATATCGAAAAATGCATAGTTTCGACTGTAGAGGGCGTTAAAGTCTTTAAAAAAATAATGCCTTTTTCGATTTTTTAAAAAATCTGTTATATATTTTAACCATATCATTATTACCTAAAGGCAAACGTATAGTACCAATTAATGATTTTCTGTTAAAGCAGTGGCGTTCGTAAGGGCAATTTAAATATTTTAACAAATTAAAAATATGACACGCCACTGTTTTTTTTTAAATTTTATTTGCACATTCCGATGCGCTGAATCAAATTGAACAAATGTTACCCTATGACACTTTTCGCTACCATTAGCCCTTTAGGAGATAAATGGCATTTAAATGAATAGGGAGATAAATGCATTATTCCTTATGAATAACATCAAATATGAACACACGCAATTATAAAAAGACTTACCAAGTCCACACAATAAAGAAATAAAGCTTTTAAAATACAATTTAGTATTATTTTCTGTTTAAAATGCCAAACTTATTTACAAATGCTAAATATGCCGATATCTAGTTTATTTATGGTTTTTTGCAACAGAAACTCGGAAGAAGCTTCCAGGGAGTACGCAAGACCATTTCCAAATAGAAGACGCCCAGACGCTTAAGTTTTTGTTAACACGCACCGTTGTTTCTGAGAATATGGATTGCGGAAGAACCAAAAAACGTTATTGAAAAAGATTAGAGAAACCGAGAAAAGATTTTAAATGCTTTCAATGAAAATAATAGTCTAAGTAGTCGAAATGCTGTTAGACAGTTACGTACGTGCAATGTAGTTGTTTCAAAAACTAAAATTTGGTACATCCTTAAGACGAAGGAACCTTATTAGTTTACGTTTTTCGTGCAATGTAGCATTGTTTTCAAAAAACTAAAATTTTGCGTGCACTTCCTTAAGACAGAAGGAAACCTTATTATTAGAAAAGGGCATTTATGCAAAGTGCATATTTTGCATATTTTGCATATTTTATGCACTTTTATTTTTTTCTGTATGTTTCTCTGCAAAGCTGCATATCCTGCATAAAATGTATTAAATTGAGACAAATTTGCAAACCTATATTAATTATTAAATCCAAAATTATGGGAGGTAAAGCACAGTCATCTTGCAAAAATATTTTCAACCTACCGATAAGAATAAGCTCGATGAACAACATGTATTCAACCAGGATTTATGTCGGGCAATGGTGGCCTTAAATAGTCCATTGTCGAAGCTAAGCAATGAAAATTTTTGTTCATTTCTGCAAAAATATTGCAAATTTAATGTTCCTAGTGAGAGAACTTCCAAAAGAACCGACGTGAGTAGTTTACATTTTTCAATAATTGAAGAAATAAAACTAAACATTGAAAATAACTACTTTTATATATGTATGGATGAAAGTACTGATTTTATGGGATGGTATATCGCACATTTAATGGTCGGAGTTCTTAGTGAAAAAGTAATACCAAAATCCTATTTAATTGCGTTAAAACAATTGGAAAAAACAAATGCTCTTACAGTGACTAGGTTTATTCAAGAAGAACTTGCAGCATTTTTTCTTCCCGCGGCTGTTCCCGCTGATAATCTCTTGCTTTTGTTGTCGGATGCAGCGCCTTACATGGTAAAGGCGGGACAAAATTTTAAAAAAAATTATCAACAATTAAAACATGTAACATGCTTAGCACATGGCCTAAACAGGGTTGCCGAGGAGATTAGAAAAAAATTGCACTTGTCAATATTTTAATTTCCAGTGTAAAAAAAGTATTTCTTAAGGCTCCTATACAAATACAGTTTTTTAGAGAAAGATTGCCAAACACTTCTCTTCCACCACAACCTGTTGTAACAAGTTAGGGTACTTGGCTAGAAGCTGCAATTTATTATGCAGACAATTTTTCTCAGGTAAAAGAAATAATTTCAGTTTTGGCAGATAATTCTTCTCACTAGCTTTTAGAAGGCAAAGAAATATGCGAAAATAAGCAGATTAAGCAACAACTTTCGTTTCTAAAGAGCAATTACGGTTTTCTTTCTAAATCTGTAACTCAATTGGAGGCATCTAGTTTACCACTAACATGAAGCACGCAAATAATAAGAGACTCTGAATCAGCTTTCAGAAATGTCAAGGGTAAAATTGGGGAAAAAATTTTTGAAAAATTTAAAACTGTTTTATTAAAAAATAACGGTTACCAATTTATCTCTAAAGTAGCAGATATTTTAATAGGACATTTTGATGATTGTATAGATTTAGACATAGATCCCAAAATCGTGGCTAATTTAAAATACGCCCCCATTACGTCAGTTGACGTGGAAAGAAGTTTTTCCATTTATAAAAATATGTATTCGACAGCAGGCAAAAATTTTAGCTGGAAAATTTTCAGCATCATTTAATTGTATATTGTTTTTACAACTGCTTATTTCATTTTTCTAGTTAATTAGGTACATAACTGTAATTATATCAATAAATTATTAACAATTAAACAGTGTATTTTTTAAGATTTTGTTTTGCATATTTTCAAAAATACTTGCATATTTTAAGTAAATTACATGCATATTTATGGGCATATTTCATTTATATTTATATGCATATTTGCCCTTCTCTACTTATTATTTTCAACCTGTCCAACATCTATTACCAGAAGATGGTCCAAGACTAGTTAACTATTCCACTTGGATATTAAGGTCAGTCAAAAGAGGTAATCGGTTTTCAGATAAAATTATATGGACTGAATGAAGCCACGTTCACAGGAGGAGTAAAGTTAATTTTTCAATTTGCATATGTAGTCACATAAAAACCCTCACGAAATTAGGCCCAGGGCATTTCAAACCGAATTTAGTGTAAATGTATGGTTACGAGTGTAATATAATCAGCTTTGCGGCCCCCATTTCTTACCTCCCTGCTCAACTCCCAAGGATTTTTAAACTTTTTGGAAAATGACAAAATTTTTAGAAAAAAAGGACAGAAGCGTGGTTTCAAATGGATGGTGCCCATTATAGAAATAATATCACAAATTGGTGTAATAATTATTATCCTGAACGATAAATAGGTCGTTTGCCGGGTGTACATGAGTACCAACCAGGAAGAGGACCAGCTGCTTGGCCTTCTAGGGTCTGGGGAACCCTTGTAGACCTAGTTTACACTAGGCCAGTAGATACAAGGAAACAATTAATATTAGGAATTTAAGAAGCATGCCATACGCTTTAAAATAATTGACATGAAATCAGAGCAGCGGTTAATTCGATGCGTCGAAGATGCCAAAAATGCATTGAAGCTAATGGCATGCATTTTGAACAAATATTGTAGATTATTATAAAAATTGGTATTGTTTTTATTTATCATTAAGTAGGTACACACATAATTATTATAATGCATTGTTTTGTTGTGACAACTTTCATAATTGTTTATAATCTATAAGGTAACATTTGTTCAATTTGGTTTAGCGCATCGGAGTATGCAATTAAAATTAAAAAAATTGCGTACCATATTTTTAATTTGTTAAGATATTTCAATCGCCCTCTCGAACGCCACTGCTTTAACAGAAAATCCTTAATCGGTGCTATACGTTTGCCTTTAGGTGATGATGATATGGTTAAAATATGAAAGTGATATATTAAGAAGTTTTTGAAACAATCGGAAAAAACATTATTTTTTAAAGACTTTAATGCCCCCTACAGTCAAAACTATGCATTTTCGGATATAGGTTTAAATATATTTTCTTAATATTTTTAAATACTTAATACGCTGCCCGATTATAATTTGGATCAATGTATATACTTTTGGGATAGTTGCCGCTCTCGGTATGTATTCACTTAATATTGCGTTCCTTATATACTGAATCCGTTTGATTAACCAATGACCCAGTGTATGTTGTAGCAATAACACTTAGATATTTTATCTGTAGATATGTAAGTATAATGAATATGTCCCCTACGAAATATTTAATATTTTCGACAGCTCTCATTTGCGGATCTATCAAGCTCACGTGGCCTATGAGATTACTCTCTATATTAGATATTTAATGATTACCCTGCAACGAATACACCAATAATATTGAACACCTTGTACTGAGTACAGGTACTAACCTGTATATTTTTACTTTAATACCTATTGTGACATGGCATAGCGTTAAACTCTTATTCAAAAGGCCTGCGGATCGAATCTGGCTGGAGAAAGACTTGTTTATTTGGATAAAGAACGAAGCCCTACGTCGTAATTCTTGGGCCCCATTCGAAGACCTAGTTAATTGGTCCTCTAAGGTTGGGTGAAGAGGCCTTGCCAACAGTAGCTAATGTCGAAAGTAGTTAGTATCAAAGGCTGCTAAGGGCGATGCAGCTAGTGCCTACATGGAAGAAGCTAATAGGGATGAGCCAAAGAAGTGGAAGAAGTGGGGGTGACCAGAGTGACAACATACCTACTTTCATCAGGCCCAACAGGTACATCGGACCCGTTCATCCCTGGTTTGACCCAAACTCTTCGTTCAGGCCGTATGAAAAGCCTGGCCAGTGTATGCTCTAATGTGGAGTAATACCATCTCCAGCCGTATTAACACACCAATATCACGTGTTGTTACAACAGCCTTAGAAATCAATGCAAAACAGTCCCTCTAAATATGGTTAAGACGAAACTATGAGGTTTTTGCATCTCTTGAGACAGATTTTTGTGAAAGAAGCTTTTTAAACATGGGTTTATTTTTTTAAAGTAAAAATATTGGTAATAAAATTACATTTGCTGTAGTTTACAATAAAATCTGTATATTTTTAATAATAACCTAAAGTAATAAAACTATTATTTATTTATGCACAAACCTTTAATATTTTACCTCTATAGCGATAATATAATTAAAACATAAAAAAGCTACTGACTATATTTTAATCTACTTTAAGTTAAAATGTAATAAGTTTAACTTCTTTCATTACGGAAGTGCTAAACTTCCTAGTTGCTTTGTGTAAAAAGTTAGCCAATAACTTAAGCAATTAGTGCGTAATAAATCCTACAGGAATCAAAGGGCACAATAAATGTTTTTAAATCCAAAGTTTCTGCAGCACTAATGTAGAGATATTTGTTAAAAAGTTGAATAGCGAGTTTCTCGGATTCCTCTGGAAGTTCTATAGAAACCAATATTCGAACATATAACTTAGACAGTAAGACGGCAAGTTATTTGCCTGCTTATGCGAGAGAGCTTCCTTCATTTAAACCGTTTGATTAATCCAAATTATTTCTTTTACAAGAGGATGCAAATAATATAAAATAAAATATTTATTTTCTTAAGTAAAATCTTCTAGATCCTTAAAATCAGAAATACTATTAGAGGGTTAGTTATGTCGTGTAGAACATTGCACAACGACTTTTAGTCTGTTCTTCATAAAATTAGGTTTCTAGATCAGACTTTTAGATGAGCAAGTGGTTCAAGGAGAGATCGACCAGTACCTGTATAGATTACTGACTATCTGCTATAGAAAGAAACTGCAACGTTAAAGAGGTTGTGTTGTTTTGAATGTATGTACCTGAAATTTTTTTAATCGTTTTCGTTTTTTCTTAAATTTTAAAATTTATTAATCTAGGCACACGCTGGTGCGCCAGGTCAAGGTACGGCCTGTTACACATAGTGTATATATTATATAAAACATTTCTCCATGTTTTCACCTGTATCATAACTTCGGTTTCGTTCTATATAAAGGTATAAAATTTGGTAGGTATGTAAATTAACGTAAGTACACTAATTACCTGAAAATTATTAAAAATTGCTCATTTTACTACTGACTGACTGACTAACCCATTGACTCATTAAAATAAGGTTATTTAAACTTACTTCTTTAAAAATGTAAGGGTTTTAAACAGTTTTAATATTTAGGACCTAATAGCTCTTAAAACACCAACGAAATGGTTTTTTAAAGAACTTTTTATCACAAAAACTAAAATATTTATGCTTAAAAAAATATTTGGAGCACTCTAAAAGCAATTCGATGCATTAAAAAAAAATCTCGCGGTTTGGTACTATTTTTTGCATTGTAATATTGTAGGGGGTAAATTTTTGAGAATTACAAAATAAATTAGTAATACTTTAAAGCAGTCACATTTTTTAATTACAACTTTGTGACATTTTTTTTCTGGGGTAAACATTTTTTTTTTAAATCTTATTATGAATATGGTTTATCTTCAAGGGATGTAATATAATAAATATTGTTTTCAAGAATTAAATACTTCTTTTTTAATTCATATGAGCCTAATTTTAAGTGACTTAAGCCTTAATATGTAAGTTTTGAAAGTTTTTGCAGTAAGAGGTAGTTTTCACCCCTAAAAAATTTAAAGCTACCTTCAGCATAATGGAGATTTTGAAGAGGAGGGTATGTTAATCTTAATCTCAAATTTTTATGCAAAACACTATGATAATATACTAATTTTCTAAGGTAAATATATATTTTTTAAGTCAAAATAGGGGTTATTTTTAAGGGCTGAAATATTTCAAATAATGTTTTAAAAAAACACAATACTACTTTTTAAACTTATTTAAGTCCTATTTTACTTTACTTAAGCTTTAATGTATAGTTTTATAGGTTTTAGCAATAAAGGGTAGTTTTCACCCCTAAAAAATAAAGATCGCCCATCGGCATAATATAGATTCTGAAGTGGCGGGTAAGTTAAGCTTAATTTTAAAATTTCATGGAAATCTATGCATTTTGAAAAAATTGACAAGTTTTGCACTTTTTTCAGCTTTGTTTTCTGGACTATTGGCGAAACTCTTATTAGTAATTGTTTAGCAATTATTTAGCTTAACACTTATGTTTTTAACATGGAAATATGTTAAGGATATGGTAAAAAACGGTATCTGGCAAAGTTTGGTTTTTATTTGGTGGTAAACTGAAAATTATTTAATAAAGACATTTTAACTTCCCTTTAACTACCTTATCTTTGAAAATTAATTTAAATTATTAACACCTCACCTTTATGTAGTTATTTTGCCTGTCAATCAGCAGAATGTTTTAAGGATAGATTAAAGGAAGTTTTTACAAAGGATGCTTTTAAATAGAAATAAGCTCTATACCTTTTGATATTAAAGTTTATGAACTACCCTATTATATATTATGCTCTTATACCAATCACCTAGACAAGCAGGCAAGCTATAAAGCAAACATTAAAAATACAAAGAAAGTATTTTTTTTATTACCTAATAGATTTTTAAGTGATTTTGATTAGTTTATTGACAGCTTTCCTATTTAATGTGTGGCTAGCAATATAGATTTTAATAGGCACCCGTTTTATGTTTGGTATAAAAGTTAATTTTATATTAGGTTCTTAACAATACAGGTTAATGGTTGATTGGGCTATATATCGCTGCTTCTAAAGAATAGTGACACAAATCGAAAATTGTCGTTTGGACACTAAGTTTAAAAATCATTGTTAAATTGTGTCTAATATCTCTTGAATAATGTCACAAAGACTTATTTCAAAAACTTTCCGAGAGATGGCGCAAGTGTCATTATTCGTCCTACCGGGATTTGTAGGTACTATATCGCGAACACTGTCTTATTATTCAGTTGTGTCAGAACGTTGGTCGAGCGATTACGGATTTATCGAGAAAAGTGTCACATTTCGAAATAAGAGAACGAATTCGATAATTATTTGGCAAGAACAGTGTAGCATTTCTACTTGTGCCGTTCTTCTTGAAAAGGTAAGTGCAACAATATAATAACTTTATCATGAGTAATGACACATTTAAAATTATGACGCTATTTTTGTAAATATAAATGGCACTTTTAATGTTAGGCTATACTGATATAGACACTTAGTCAAATGTGTCGAAATTCTGGAAAATATCATAACTTATTCATGGTCTTTTTTCAGGTTGGCACATTATTCTTGTCTAATGCATTATTAAAATTGGTATTATTTTCTTATTTCTAAGTATTTTTAAATATTGGGTTGGGGTTTTTGTTACTTTGTGATAGATACTTCATTTTTAACTAGGAAATGAGATCACAATTTTTCTTAGTTTACTATCACTATATTAAAATTTTTAATTTACAAATCAGTTTTGTAGTACTACTACATTATTAAACTGAAAGCCTTAAAACTACGTTGTGGGACCCTTATAACAAATCTTACTTATTTATCCTAAATTACTGTAATAAAGCGGCATTAAGTGGGGAATTCCGAAGATCGGTATGGTCATTTAACAATTTTATTAAATGGTTTAAATATTTTAATCGACTCTAAAATGTTGAGTTATTTACTTTTTTAAGCGTAATGTAATATTTTTAATTTACTTTTATCAGGAAAAGAGTGTCCTTATTCTATAAAATGGTTTGCAAAATTTGAATTATGTTTCTTTAATAAAAATGATGACGTGTGTTCCTTATACCTAGTTATAAAGTTTCTACCTGTTAGTCCAATATACAGGCTATTACATTCATCACAATTTAACCTATAAACTCCTAATTTTTTAAGCAGAGGGTTAGTTTTTTTACAATAAATTATTTTTTAAAAACATTTTATAGAATCAGGGCACTTTTTCCCAGATGAAAGTAAATTAAAAATATTACATTACGCACTAAAAAGCAAAACACTTAACATTTTAGAATAGATTAAAATATTTCGGAATTCCCCGCTTTATGCCGCTTTATTACAGTAATTTAGGATAAATAAGTAAGATTTGTTATATAATATATAGTCCCACAACGTAGTTTTAAGACTTTCAGTTTGATAATGTAGTAATAGTACTACGAAACTGCTGTAACTTATTTGTAAATTAAAAATTTTAATATACTGATAGTGAACAAAGAAAAATTGTGTTCTCATTTACTAGCTTTTTTGACAAATTTATTTTGATTTTTTAGAAAATGGACGGTAAACGGGGTGCACTATTGGTGAGATTAGCAAATGAAATTATAAGAAAAGACAATGAAAAAGCACAAACATATAAAAGTGAAGAAGAACAAGAGAACCAGAATCCATTGTCTGAAATAAACGTAAAAGTTCTAGAAACTACTTGTGGAACTAGCGGAGCTAAATTACAAGAGTCGACTTACAGAAATGAAGCTGAATCTACAAGTAGACCTTATGAACTTCAATTTGCTGGTGTTTGTACTGAAAAGAATATCAACTTGAATGAATCTTTTAGCGATTTTGGATCAGATGATAGTGTCAAAGATCCGCCCTACGACCAAACATCGCATGATTCATCTGATTCATCATCAAATTCGCCGTCAGATTCCTCTGATGAAAAACAAGACACTGAAGATATTCAAAAAAATCCAATACACAATAATGAGCCAATACAGCAAAAAAGAGGACGCAAAAGGCAAGCAACTCCTAGAGGTAGTTTTAAAGCAACCGCCAAACGTTTACGTAATCAGGGAAAAGCTTATTTATCTAATTCCAGTAAAAACAAGAAAGAAATTCCTGAAAGAAAAATGGGAATACCTTGTCCTGAAAGATGCAAATGGAAATGTTTCGCAAACATAACCGAAGAACAGCGGAAAAACATTTTCAATGCTTACTGGGAAATTGGAAACCTTCAGCGACAAAGAGAATTTATATCTTCAAGTATGACAATAATTGAACCAAAATATTCATACAGACCACCTACCAGCAAACGTGCTTGCAACAATGCCTTTTTTTTCTTGGTTAATGAGAAAAAAATTCGCGTTTGCAAACCGTTCTTTAGATCAACGTTAGGCATAACTGACAGACCTATAAGAACTGTTATTAGCAAAAGACAGGATGCTCCAGGTGGCATAATAGGATTAGACTTACGTGGGAAACACGGTAACCACAAAAAACTTGACGCCTCAATTAAAGAAGGCATTCGTAACCATATAAACGCAATACCTTGTATAGATAGTCATTATTGCCGAGCAGATAGTTCGAGGCAATATATTGATGGCAGTAAAACAGTCGCCGAATTACACAGGGATTACGTCACCGAATGTCAATCAAACAATCAAGCATTTGGAAATTATGTCCTTTACCACAGGATTTTTTATTCGGAATATAATTTGGCGTTTTTTCAACCCAAAAAAGACCAATGTGAAGACTGTACTGCTTACACTAATGCCACTGATGAAATAAAAGAACAACTTAAACCGAATTATGAGAAGCACCTACATGAAAAAACACTTTCTCGTCAAGAAAAAGAAAGGGACAAAATCACAGCAGATATCGGTCAGGTAGTTGCAGTCTACGACCTTCAAGCCACATTACCATGTCCTCGAGGAGATGTTTCAAATTTTTATTATGTTTCAAAAATCAACACTTTTAATTTCACAGTTTATGATCTGAAATCAAATGATGTCGATTGTTTTGTTTGGCACGAAGGCGAAGCCAACAGGGGCGTAAATGAAATCGGTTCTTGTGTCTACAAATTTCTTGAAGGTCTTCAGGAAAAGACAAAGGATGGAAAGAAACTGGATGTGATTTTCTATTCAGATAATTGTTGCGGTCAACAAAAAAATCATTTTATGGTGGCTTTGTATTTACACGCAGTTGCAAAATTCAATTTTATCAACTCTATTAGCCATAAATTTTTAATCAAAGGTCACACGCAAAACGAAGGGGACAGTGCACATTCACTAATAGAGAGACGCATAAAAAAAGCCTTAAAATCTGGTCCAATCTTTACCCCAGATCAATATATCCATCTAATCAGAACAGCCAAACAAAATAAAAATCCATATAAAGTGCATGAGATGACCCATAACAGTTTCTATGATCTCAAAGAGCTTGCAGCAAGCATTGGCAAAAATTTTTCGAAAAATACAGATAAAGAGACTGTCAAACTTACTGATATAAAAATAATTAGAGTCCAGTGCGACTCTCCTGCAGCATTCTTTTATAAGAATTCATACACTGACACAGATTTCAAAAAGGTAGAGGTAGATAAACCATTTACCAGGAGCTCTACCAGAAGTGAATCCACGATGAGTTCAAAAACAAATCTTGTTACGCTCAAAAAAGCATATAAGCATAGTTTGCCTATTTCGGAAAAAAAGAAAGGCCCATTGATAAATCTAATTAAGAAAAATATTATTCCACAGTTTTATGCTAATTTTTATAATAATTTGTGAGATTATTTTGTATTCATGTTCTATGTAAAATGTAAGTAGATTTGTAAACCTATAATAAAAGCTTATTTAATTTTATTATTAAACTGCTTTTGTTAGTAAATTACTAATAATGACAAATTTTGGAATATTTTTTTAAACATTACTTTGTAAAGATTATCAAAAACTGGCATAGAAAATAAATTTATCTTTTTAAGAATAGTGACACAAACTAAAAGTTATTGCAAAAAAATGACAATGGAGAGTTTTCCAATACAGAAGATCCCTTGTCCATAAGGCTACAGACCCATCATTTACACATCTTTAATGTGCTACCATCTTCTTGTACATTTCTTGTCCATTTTTCTTTTAATTTAAAATTTAAACTGAAATAAATCTTAAAACTGCTCTACTGAAAAAACCCGATTTTTGAGATGTGTCACTATTCTTTAGAAGCAGCGATATGTAATTAGAGAAACTCACTTTTTTTCAGCAGAACACATTTTTGATGAAGTTGCAATCCCAATTCCATATAAAATTATAGAACAATAATTATAAATTAAAACAAACCAAATATCACGTCACATTTATGCATTTTGTTGAGTTGGTATTACTGAATTCAGGTCAAAGTTCACGGAAAATTAGAACACGTTCTAATTCGTGAAGAAGTTCACGAAGTTCTTTATGAATTAATTTAATATCAAACTTTTTTTTATTACATTTATCAAGTTACAAAAAAAGCGACTTTATAAACAAATTCGCGAAGAAATTGTTGGTTAATACGCGCTTTAGACTTGTATCCCACTCTAGTTGAATATTTTCCACTTCTTGTTGTCAATATACGTTTGACTGTCCACCACTGTCCCTAACAAAGGCATACTTAAATTTTTAAAGCAACTGGAAGTACCGAAATTAGAATATTCGAATACTTTAGGTATTCCAATACCAAAAAAGTACTCTGGTACCAATATTACAGTATTCAAGTACGTTAGGTATATTGTGACAATTCCCTATTTTATAACATCTTGCCGTTAGCATGTAAATTTGGGTGACTGGTCGTTTTGCTAAAGTCAAAAAACAAAAGCAAGAAGCAAAAAAGAAGGTCATCGACGCTTAATCTTTAACAATATTATATAGAATAAAGAATATATGAATACCATGGAGAGGCCTTGGACTGTAGTACGCCTTTTTGAGTCGGCTCATCGGTAGTTTAGCCAAGACCTTAACTTAAGGATTATACAGGATCTTTAAAACCTTAGTAATTTTAATTTTTTTTGCCTAGGGACAATAAAAGTATAATCTTTTAACGCTTTGGAATGTAGCTTATTTAAATGAGGCTAAAGTTTGGGACAAATACTACGCTTAAATCACAAAAGTGTTTGGGAAAGATATGCTTTATTACTGGGAATATATTTATATTTATTGTATGCTTTATTGCTATAAGTTGACACTGCATTTCTTAATATTAAGGTTCAAATTGATAATGGGACACCAGTGGCTAATTGAATTCAAGATATTTTGAACGGTCTCCTATACTTTTTTTTGTTTATATATTTTAATATCATGTGCATATAATAAATGGTTAGAATTAGGCTTTTTATCAATTTTATTTAAAAAAAATTAAGAGTAGTCCAGGGTTGTAGACATAAAGAGAAACATACCAACAATGTCCAGAAAGAATAGATATAACAGTTATACCAAAAAGGCTAAGGAGCCTAAGTTTGTTTATTAATATTTTGTGATTCAATCGATGGAATGCCTTAAAAATTCAAATAAGTTAAAGCATCCCCAAGTATGTGGTCTATAGATTCATTATGTCTTTGAGAAAAGCTATGATACGAGGTGGACTGTTTCAAAAATTGTTACAGAGCGCTCATCATCACTTCTTTTTTTTTTTAATTAAAAGCTTATGAAATTTAGAAAAGATTTTTGGAGCCTTTTTTGAGATTTTTTTAAATTATTTTTTTAGTTCTGTCCCAATTTAAAAAGGTAGCAACTGAAATTTTGTGTTTTTGGGTAAAACATATTTTAAATCGTTATTTTGACCTATGTATTGTTACTTGAGGGTTTTCGAAGTCACCAAGCATAAATATCAGGTCGAAATTAAAAAACTCTAAATCCAAGATGGCGGGTATCAAAATAGAAAAACACTTATAATATGGGGAATATGGGTGAAACATTTTACTCAGGAGTTTTTGCGGTCACTCCTTACGAATATGACTTCTAAATTTAAAGAATTTAAAATCCAAGATGGCTAATCCATGATGGCGGATTCAAAATGGCGCGTATCAAAATTGAAATACACTAAAAATACGAATAATACGCTATAAATGTTTTCCCATTAAAAAAATTTAGAAAAGAAAGATATATTAAGGGTCAGTTGCTTATAACATATTAAAAAATATACAGAGTTACAAAAAAAATATTTTAATTGAAAGAATGTTAAATATATTATGTATTATAAAGGTTATTATTGCAATTATTTAAAAAAAGTATTTATATCTTTAAAATTTATTTATATATAGTTATTTAAAAACCTTACAATTACTATACTGCGTGAGTCAAAAATGTTTATATTAAAAAAACTCTAAATTTAAGAAGCCCCATTGCAACTTTATTATTATATTTAAAAATCCAAAATAAATTATAAGATATGTATATTTTTTCAACAATTTATTAAATACCCACAAACGTTATACAGAGTGTATCAAAAAAATGTTTGAATTTATAGTTATTATATTTTTTACTATTTAATACGCGCTATTTTGGATCCGCCATCTTGAATTAGCTATTCTGGAATTTAAAGTTTTTGAATTTCGAGCTTAGATTCGTGATTAGTGACCACAGGAACCCCTAAGTAAAATTATTTATTCATATTTCCTGGATTTTAAGTGTTTTTACTTTTTGATAACCGCCATTTTGGTTCCGCCATCTTGGATTCATATTTTTTTAAGAGACGACCTTATATTTGTGATTGGTGATCCCGAAAACTCCCGAGTAACAATATTTTGGCC
Source organism: Listronotus oregonensis (assembly GCA_019359885.1). Lineage (NCBI taxonomy): Eukaryota > Metazoa > Arthropoda > Insecta > Coleoptera > Curculionidae > Listronotus > Listronotus oregonensis. The sequence continues at coordinate 12,416 of JAHBCN010000445.1, read as the reverse complement.
AAAATAACAAGCAAAAACAGGATTTACCCAAAGACTTAAAATTTCAGTTGCCACATTTTAAAATTGAGGCAGAATTAAAAAAAATATATATTTAAAAGAAGGGCTTCCATAATGTCTTTCTAATTTTTCACTAAAAACAAATTGAAATTCGGTAAAGCGGAGCGTTTTGTAGTCATTTTTGAAACAGTCTAACTTGTATTATGCCACTCTGCGCCGTCCGAAATTGTAGAAGCTACAAAAAAGGTTATTTAAATCTTAAAGTTTTATCAAAAAAACAGATGCATTTATTGCTGAAGGATCAGATGAAATCCATTTGATGACTAATGCAATTTTAAAGTTAAATGTTAAAAGAATTTAGTAAAAACTTTTTCTTATTAATTTTAAGTTGCTTTATTATTTGGTTCCGCTGAGGCATATAGACATGACGAACTATACAAACTGAGATTCCGGTATATAAAATATTTGGGGCCCAAGCTTTTAAATAGTATTCCAGACAATAAAACTAAGAAATTAAGATCGTTTGTGGTAAATAAAGCGTAAATGGAACATTATAGAAAGTATTCTGCATAAAGACCAAAAAAATTTGAAAACTGACTGTTTTTTCTTTAAATACTAAAACGGAAAGGGCTGCAAACAATTTTTAGATATTTATCAGTTTGGTTAAATTTCCCTTATTACTGCCAAGTTTTTAAATTAGCAAAACTCTAAAGGATTTGCAGCTCATTGTATTCACCAATCTTTCACGACAAGAAACCCTTTAATTTGATTCTTAAAACCCAAAGCAAAAATAATGTTGTTATAACAAAAAACTTTAAACAATAATAGTGAAAATTACAATATAACAATAAACACAGCAAATAAATAAATAATAAAATACATTTTTACATTTTAAATGTTTATTATTTTTGTCAGTTTTACATTTATAAATTACCTGGTATAAAAAACGCTACGGGAATAACTATACGGGACTAGGTCAGAAAAATTATTTCCGTACTGGTATTTTTGTTATTTCCTAGAAGCCATGAAAAATACCAAAATAACAGGTTATCTAGCATCAAAATGCTCTTTAAATGCCCATATCCAATAATTTAAAAAAAAAAAAATATTATACTCTACTCTGATTTTTGCAAGACGGAAATAATTTGGAAAAGTTTAAACAGTTTGTAAAAAAACCTTCTTTAAAGCAGGCAAATAACTTTCCGTCCTTCCGTCTAACTTAAATATTGGAATATCGGTCTCTTGAACTTTCAAAGGACTCCGAGAAACTCAGTGTTCAACTTTTTAATAAATAACTTTACATTAGTTCTGCAGAAACTTTGGATTTACAATATTTATTGTGCCCTTTGAGTCCAAAGATTTATAACGTCCTAATTGCATAAGTTACAGGTCGCCTTTCACATAAGGACAAAAGTTACTGCCATTAAAAGGTTGTTATGTTATAAGGGAAAACGTGTTATTTTTCAGTTTTCCTAAAAAAGTGTTAAAAAAAATAAAATTGTAGGGCCATACAAAATATACCAAATTTTAAGAATGATTCTTGACGCATTTACTTCTTAACAGTTCCAGGCAGAAGTCAATTACTATGTTTAATATGAAAGGCTTTTTAAAATATTATTTTATTAGAGGAAGTAATGTACCTATATACATAACAAACCTTTTTCTTATTAATTTTAAGTTGCTTTACTATTTGGTTCCGCTGAGGCATATAGACATGACGAACTATACAAACTGAGATTCCGGTATATAAAATATTTGGGGCCCAAGCTTTTAAATAGTATTCCAGACAATAAAACTAAGAAATTGAGATCGTTTGTGGTAAATAAAGCGTAAATGGAACATTATAGAAAGTATTCTGCATAAAGCCCAAAAAAAATTTGAAAACTGACTGTTTTTTTTTTTAAATACTAAAACGGAAAGGGCTGCAAACAATTTTTAGATATTTATCAGTTTGGTTAAATTTCCTTATTACTGCCAAGTTTTTAAATTAGCAAAACTCTAAAGGATTTGCAGCTCATTGTATTCACCAATCTTTCACGACAAGAAACCCTTTAATTTGATTCTTAAAACCCAAAGCAAAAATAATGTTGTTATAACAAAAAACTTTAAACAATAATAGTGAAAATTACAATATAACAATAAACACAGCAAATAAATAAATAATAAAATACATTTTTACATTTTAAATGTTTATTATTTTTGTCAGTTTTACATTTATAAATTACCTGGTATAAAAAACGCTACGGGAATAACTATACGGGACTAGGTCAGAAAAATTATTTCCGTACTGGTATTTTTGTTATTTCCTAGAACCCATGAAAAATACCAAAATAACAGGTTATCTAGCATCAAAATGCTCTTTAAATGCCCATATCCAATAATTTCAAAAAAAATATATTATACTCTACTCTGATTTTTGCAAGACGGAAATAATTTGGAAAAGTTTAAACAGTTTAAGTTAACAAAACCTTCTTACATAAGCAGGCAAATAACTTTCCGTCCTTCCGTCTAACTTAAATATTGGAATATCGGTCTCTTGAACTTTCAAAGGACTCCGAGAAACTCAGTGTTCAACTTTTTAATAAATAACTTTACATTAGTTCTGCAGAAACTTTGGATTTACAATATTTATTGTGCCCTTTGAGTCCAAAGATTTATAACGTCCTAATTGCATAAGTTACAGGTCGACTTTCACATAAGGACAAAAGTTACTGCCATTAAAAGGTTGTTATGTTATAAGGGAAAACGTGTTATTTTACAGTTTTCCTAAAAAAGTGTTAAAAAAAAATAAAATTGTAGGGCCATACAAAATATACCAAATTTTAAGAATGATTCTTGACGCATTTACTTCTTAACAGTTCCAGGCAGAAGTCAATTACTATGTTTAATATGAAAGGCTTTTTAAAATATTATTTTATTAGAGGAAGTAAAGTACCTATATACATATTTAAATTGAGGCATTGACATTGGGCAGTATGTGAAACGTAAAATTAAAAATGTAAAAAACAAACTTTTAAATTTTCACTAAATTTATGATAACCGTAAAATATGACAATTGTTTTACCGACATTGCGGCTTCTTCGGATATTTAAAAACAGTTTTGTTAAATTAAAGCTAACAGTTTTAAAATAATTTATTAATGATGTAATTTTAGAAATAAATGTTAAAAAAAAGACTATCAATTTTCTTAGTTTATAATTTCAGATTCATTTTTAGAGTTATGAAATACTTTTAGACCGTCAGTCCATCAAAGAAAAAAGAGACCAAGCGTATCCAGTATGCCCTTTTAGATAGTGAATATTTACTATGCGTTGATCATCAGTTGATACGTTTTAGAAGTTACTGCGGTTTATAGAATAAATAGACCTAAAAGGTGCAAGAAATAGCCATCTGGAATATTGTATACTTAGCATGCTATCTTAGCCAAATGAAATTAAAAAAAAATATATATATATATATATATATATATATATATATATATATATATATATATATATATTTTTATATATATATATATATATATATATATATATATATATATATATATATATATATATATATATATATATATAAAAAAAAAAAAAAAAAAAAACAGGGTGCCACAGATTGGGGGGCAGCGGGGATTGGGAAACCGGGGAGATACGATGTAGGTTAAATTATGGCGAAAGTTGGCATTTAGGTGCCTAACAATAGCCTTTTAAAAAGTTTAAAATTCCGAGTACCTGGGATACCCAAAAAAAAAATGAAATTTTTCGTTTTTCGTTTTTTTTTTTCATTATTTAAAAGATAGGGAAAAAAAAAAGACACTTTTTATAGCCACTTTTAAGCTTACAAAACAGGTTGAGAGTTTTTTTTCCCCGACGTTTCGTTTTCGTTAAACCACCATCAACTTTATTTTTTTAAATACGACACTCAATTGTTTATTGCATTTTTTTTTAAGCAGTTATAATCCCAATTACGGGATGTATAACAATTAACATTTTCTGTTAAATAAAAATATTTTCCTAAGAGATAATGAGTTGACAAGGAACGCACATTATTTCTTATAGGGGGTTCCATATTTGTTAATAAATATTAAGTGTTATACATTTTTGTAATTGGGATAATAAGGGGTTCAAAAAATTTAATAAAAAACCCAGGTCCGTATTTAAAAAATAAAGTTGATGATGGTTTAACGAAAAGAAACGTCGTACGGAAAATCTCCAACGTTGTTTTGAAGACTTAAAAATGCCATAAAAGAGTCTTTTGTTTTTTCATACTCTTTTAATAACGTCAGAAAAAATAGAAAGAATCGGCAAATTTGGTTTTCCAGATATCTCCGGTAGTACTCGGAATTTTGCAACTTTCTAAAGTGGACATGGTTAGTTACGCAAATACACAACTTTGCCATAATTTAACCGACTTCGATCTCTTACGATTTCGAGATCCCCATGCATGCACTTGAATATGTGTATTATTATATATATATATATATATATATATATATATATATATATATATATATATATATATATATATATATATATATATATATATATATATATATAAAAAATATATATATATATAAAATTTTATATATATATGGCAAAAAATTATCGGCATACGTGTAGGTCTGTTTGTGTGTCATCCTAGGGCCAAGTTCTACCTTGCCTTTTGTTAAAAAATTGAACTTTTTAGACTATCGTACTTACGGCCGAGTGATGATCGCGTTGTTAAAGATGGCAATGGAATACAAAGAGGTAAAAATATACACTTTTGGCAACAGAGCATAACTTAAATGGTAACTATTTGTCAAAAAATTATTTAGTTCGGGATTTTGCATTTAAAATCCAATAACCATTAAAAAAAAGTATAAGAAAAAATAATTACCTTGAAGAGAATATAAAAAAATTGGTTCGGCACTCTAACAAAGTCATTTTACATATTTTCTTCAAAAAAAGCAGCATAATAGATAGCTCCAATGACCAATACTGCAGAATTTCTTTAAATTTGGGTTTTTAACGGTTTTTTTTAATATAATTTATGCCTACTACATTTTTTTGATACAATCCGGTAGGTAAATTCATCTAGAGTAGACAAAATATTTGCTTTATTTTCCTAGAAAATTAACGTTTTAATTTAATACATATTAGTAAAACTATTTACTTGCGAGAATTATATTACTTACTGCTCTCTAATATTTATCTATTTTTTTTTTAAACAAAAGAATTCAAAATAATTTTACGTAATAACTAGGTATTCATATTACTACTAAAAATTACCCTCATTCATAAGTAAGTGCTGTCCAAAGCTATAACATGCGGTACTAAAAAAAACCGTTAGAGATCCGATGTGGTATAGGTCCGATTCACCGCAATGCCTTTGTCGAAATCCAAGTTAAACGCACTCTAGGGTAGTGATCTAAGAATTTTTGCATCGCAAAGAAAGATGTTTCTGGTTTTAGAAACACCGCATATACATATAATTATTTTTCTAAATACTCTTGCGATGCAGGAGAAAGATTGCACTTACTTGAAGCTTACGCAAGAGCATTCAGAATGTTTTAATTTATTAATTTAGGCGCTAACTTTATAAATATAATTATGCCAAGCCACATGTCCGATCAAGTCTCATAGTGTGCGTAAGAGAAAAATACGAATAAAAGTACAACTGTTCTCTCTTGGTTTACGCGCTAATTAGTCGGCGGAGAATAGTATATGCCCGTTTGCCCAGCACTTAGCACTAACAGGGAGGGAAAAATGTTGCACTATTATTCTTTTCTCTTACGTGGAATGTTCACACCACCAAATTGCAAGGCTGCTTCTAGTAGTATATGCTCGAAGGTTGTAATACATAATCTAAGTAGCTTCCTAGTGACAAAATTTTTTGCGCCTCAGAGCCTGAAAAGTTGAACAATAAAAAAGGGCAATTAATATGTGAAATCGTACAAAACGCTCTTGAGCTGCTCCAAACTCTATCTCATCTAGCGTGCGTTTAATAATTATTATATGTATATGCGCTGTTTCTAAAACCAAGAACATCTTTTCTTTGCGACGCAAAAATTCTTAGATTAAGTTTTACACCCTGGAGTGCGTTCAACTTGGATTTCGACAAAGGCTTTGCGGTGAATCAGGCCAATACCATATCGGGTCTCTAACGGTTTTTTTTAGTACTGCATGTTATAGCTTTAGACAGCACTAGCTTATGAATGAGGTTAATTTTTAGTAGTAATACGAATACCTAGTTATTACATAAAATTATTTAAATTCTTTTGTTTTAAAAAAATAGATTGATATTAAAGAGCAGTAGGTAATATAATTTTAAATAAATAGTTTTACTAATATGTAATAAATTAAATACATTAATTTTCTAGGAAAATAAAGCAAATATTTTTTCTACTTCAGATGAATCTACCTACCGGATTGGATCAATAAATTGTAGTGGGCATGAATTATATTAAAGAAACTCTTAAAAACCCAAATTTAAAGGAGTTCTGCAGTATTGGTCATTTGAGCTATTTATTTTGCTGTTTGTTTTCGAAGAAAGTATGTAAAACCACTTTGTTGGAGTGCAGAACCATTTTTTTTATATTCTGTGCAAGGTTATCATTTTTTTAAAATCTTTTTTATGCCTAATGGATTTTAAACGCAAAATTCCGAACTCAAATATTTCTTGTTATCTAGCTATCATGGATTGTTTAAAAATGTGCTGCGTTGTCAAGTTTTTTAATTTTTTACTTTTTGTTAAATTCAACATTTGTTAAGTTCATTGCTAACTTTAACAACGCGATCATTACTCGGCCGTTAGTATGCCAAACTAAAGTTTTTGAAAAGTTATTTATCGCGTATATATCGCTTAGATCATATACTAAGTATAATTCTTTTTAGGATGACTATTTTTTACACTGTCTAGGTCTATTTTCTAGTCAATAAACCGCAGTCATCCTGTAAAACCTATGAGCAAATAATAAGCGCTTAGTCAATAGCCCTTTACATAGGTATAGGATATTATACATAAAATGTGTTTAGAATTGCACGCAAAATCAAAAAATACAATGATATACAGGGTATTTCATTTAAAATAGGCAAGTTGACAACAACTTCCGGTTAAACCGAAGCGACAGGAAGTTAAGAATATTTTAAAAAAGAAGCACTCCTCCAACTAACCCTAACCCCAAATTTTAAAAATCGTTTTTAAATTACATCCTATAAAACTTTTAATGAACGGCTTGGTTGAATAACTCTGTATTTTATAAGCGTCATACCTCTTTTGGGGCACTTGTGTAAGAATTGTCAATGGTTGTGCAAATTTGTGCAAAAATCAAACGATCGATTGACATAAAAAAAGTTATATAAAAATGAGTGGAGGCTGGCGTTAAGTTGCCCCCTCCATCAATACAGAGGCAGAGTTACTCTTGCGCAGGAATGCAAAAATTAAAATTGCCTGTGCAAAATTGTGAATATGTATGCAAAATTCCTACTTGGAAAAAAGTAGAAAATTATTAGTGGGGGGAGGCAACTTGATCGACCCCATACTGGGTACAATTAGACCCCTTTTCTTCTATGGGCCGACGGTCAATTTAGAAAAAATTCAGATAAGCTTATACCACTTAATATCTTTGGACATTAATGTAGATTTCCCGTATCTATTTATGTTACAATGTCTTCAATACCCCGAACATAAAATACGTCTAATTTTCTAAAATAATTAACTAATTTGATACTTTATTATTCTCAAATATGATTTTCCTTATTTTACTTCTTGAGATTGGTTTAACTGCTAGGTATAATAGTTTAGTTTTTATTCTTTAACGTCAATACAAATTAATTTATAAGTTTTTTGTAGTAATCCCAGTCTTGATCATACTTTGTTAAATAATTTTTATATACACTCCTTTATTACGCCTAAAATAGGTGTTTGTATTAAAAAGTTAATTTCGATGGATTTCATCAAAGAAAAATTTTCCCAATATCATCTAAAATATAATTAAAATGCTACCTGTAATATCTTAGAGCTTCGTTATGTACCGTTTTATTAAGCTGATAAGCAAACCTATTAATCAAGAAACTCGATAAAACTTTATTGTAATCCGTAGCAAAAGAAGTTAAAATTAATGTCTGACATAATAAAATTAAATTCCCCACTGGCTGCAATATGCGATGGCGCAAACTAAAGAAAAGATGATAAAATATATGAGTCTATAAAATTTTATGTTACAGATTTCACGCTAACACACACTGTACAGGTAAACGAAGTATCGCTATATATTTATTTTAATCTGGTTCATGCGTGTCGGTGTTGGAATTTTGCCCAAAGGGGCAAACTATGGTAGCACTAATCAATTTTAGCTACAATAAAAAGTTATGAGGCACTGTAATGCAAAGTTGCTACTTATAACAATCTTAAAACTTATCTAAAGGATGTTTTTAGTGCTATAGTCCAGTCGTTTTTTTCTCTAACCGCCACCAAATGATAAATTTGGCAGACTGGAACTTCTTTAGACTAGAACTTAAACAGTGGATCAAAAACGAAAAACGACTTTATTAAATCAAGTGATGAAGATCCTTTGTAATTTTTTTTAAAGGCAAATTTATTTCGAGGTAAAATTTATTTTTTTATTTTCAACCTTTACAGTCCTATACTTGACTCTTGACAGGTATAGGTTACGTGTCATATACCTGTTAATTTTTGCGCCATTGTTTGTGATTTTTAAGTTGCTGTTTTTGTTTTTATGTAAATTAAACATTTAAAGACTAAATTAAGTATGTTTACAACTAAAAGTATGTACATCATTTAAGTTTTGACCATTTTTGACCACTTAATGGTCAAAACTGATTTTGGCCTGTCCGGTTTTAACCAACCTGCCCAAAACTTGCCAGCCATGATACTAACCTAACAAAAAATCCCTGATCTTTAAAGTCGAGCATAATTTGAACCTTTTTTGTTTGACAATTTCTGCTGTATTTCTAAAAATAAAGTGGTGGAGGGTATTTTAAAGGTTTTCGTAAAAACACTCTGTATCTTCAAAACGGCTAAACCGATTTTATCAAGGTTACGATAGTTGAAAAGAGCTATTCTTGGGCAATAAATTTTATAATATTTGAAGTTTTGTTAGTTTCACATGTCGCCGCTAGAGGGCTTTTTTCATTCCGACAGAAATAGTAATTTATTTGCTCAAAAAATTTAATGCATTGGTATGATTTTTTTTTCATCAAAAAGTAGCTAAATGATGCTTAAACTTGATAGCTTTGATGCTTAAAATCTTGTGCCTTTCCTAAAATTTAGACCAAAAAAATTGTATACGTCAATATCTTAAAAACTATAAAAGCTAAAAGAAACTTTATATAACATAATTTTTTTTACGGAACCATTAATTTAGGCTATATAATCTTTTCGCCTAAATGCAAAACTTTACGAATTATAATCAATAAATCAATTACTGAAATTGAATTTTTGCTATAACGTGGAAGAATCTCGTGAAGAGTAATACACCAATCAAAAGAGCAAGTCTAAACCATTCTTTTCTTGCACATTATACTAACATATTCGTTTACATAAATAAATAATGGTATTGCAACAGTAAGACATGGTCAATTAACCTTCATTAACCTTTATTTTAATTTATTTTAATCCTATTTCTTGTAGCTAGAAAATTGTAACAGGTTGAGGGTCAGATATATTTTTTGAGTCATGTGTTTATTCATCCTACTATTTGGCTGAACAAAATTTACTTTTTTTTGTGTTATAAGCTTTGCAACTTGTAAAATTTTTTGACTGTCTCATCCTGTTAATTAACAAAACTAATTTTGATCATTGTACGCATTATAAGCAACATGTTAAGAGTATCATTTTAAAGGAGAGGGTAAGATCTTAAAAAAAATATGACTACATTCATATACTCAAAAATTCAAATAATTCGAGGTAGATCAAGAATTTACAAAAAATCGTATCATCTTGAAAAATGACACGGGATATCAGCCAGAGTGGTCTTAAAAGTTTCCTCTTATCCTTTTCTGAAAGAGCAAGGCCCCCGCTTTAAAATGCATGTACTTGAATTTCTCGGGGATGCACATGAAACGGCTATTTCAACTTGGAATATTGGATAAATCTTAGGGAAAAAGTCCGTATCTTTTGAGGACGCAGGCGGCCATCTTCGATTGAGCGCAGAGCAGGCAAAACAGCGCGTTGTCTCAGCACAGGCGGCACGCCCGGTGTTTTACAAACTGATTTGCTCTTACCGGTGTTAAATAATTTCTTGTGGAAGTATTTATTTATATACCCGCCAATAGTGGACAGCAGAGGAGAAGAAATAAAAACAATTTCAATATACACAGCAGCAGGTAAAACAACGTGTCATCTTAGCACAGTCTGCTTACTCGGGGTGGTTACAGGCTAGCTAGTGTAAAAGTTAGTTTTCACAAGGTTTACCTACCAATTTGCTGTTACAATTACAATTACAAGTTACGGTTTGCTTATTGATATCGGCCTAGCTTTAAACGGACCATTTCGCAACATAAAATTGTTAATAACAATTGACCATCAACTTTCTAGGTCGTATGAACTTAAAAATAGAGGATAGTTACCAAAAAAAAAAAAAGCACAGAATTCCAACTCAAGATCTCAAAAATCTATAAAATACAAGCAGCGCCCTACATGTTGGCGCCTCCCTGCCCCTCCCTAGCAACGAGCCTAGTCGCAACCCAGGGATTCATTATGCTGTAAATCGCACTTGTAAAGTCCACTGCAATAGGGATTAGAACTTTTTCCCGTTATTTCTGCTTTTAAAGAATATTACACATTTTTTCTTGTTTAAGGGTGGTTTTCACCATCTTTTCAACATATCTGAGCAAGGATTTTGATATTTTTGGTTTACGGGTACTAAACACCATATATGTACCAAATTTAATTAATTTTGGGCTCGGTTAGAGGTAGGGGACTATTTTTGCCTGTAACGATTGAAGAACTAAACGAATGCTGTTTTTAAACTTTTATTTAATTTAAAATATAAGAGTTACTTTATTCAAACAAGGTATAACTAGAAAACTTATTATAAACCTTCTAGAATACAATGAAGCTGTTACAAAGTGCAATCTCTTAAGGATTAAAGACAACATTGCAAAAAATAGGTATTTAAAATTATTAATTTTTATTTAATTAAAATACGTTTGAAATAAAAATTAAAATATTTATATCCTGAAGTTATTCCTTTAGCGCCAAATTTAAAAGTAAACATAGCATGCTAGAATAATATGTCTTATCTATCTCATCTGGCATTATTTCTCTTATTATTGTAAGAGTTCCCAGTGACACTAAAAAAGTATATATAATATTTTCATATTTGTCGACATTTTTTGATTCTCGACATAAGGGCAAAGTTTAAAAAAAGTTGATTTTTCCAAAATAAATTATAAAATAAATATTTTATTAAAGGATAACCTAAGGGCTATTAAAAATGGTTATTAATTTTTTCAAAAATAACACATTTTAAATAAATATTCTGACAGACAGGGATAAAATGTGAAAGTGTTGTTGAGCCATAGCAGCATCACTTCGATAAAAAGTTTCGAAACAAAGAAATTTAGGAACTTATTGTGAATATGTTTGTTTAAGGCAAAAGAGTTATGTAACCAAATAATTGATAGCATATATCCCAGCACTCTTGAAGCATTAGTAGCAACCCTGTGAATAGACAAATCAAAAAATAATTTTGAGTTCTTAGGATACACCATCTTCCACCTTTAAACTCATTGTATTGTTTACTGTATATTTATAAAAAATATGCATTATATTTGGTAAAAAAATGATTGTCAAGCATTTATTAACATTTAAAGATGGGCTTTCTAAGTTGCAAAATGTATCTAACCTATCCAGTTCCTTCGGAATACTTTGATAGTCCTTAATAATATGTACATGTTTAAACACTTTTAAATCATCTGTGTAAAATACAAAGTCACAATGGTGATAACAAAATTTAATTTAGTTTTATAATTGATAAAAAATAGGGTCTCTAGGTGCAAGCCCTGGAGAACTTTCGACGTGGGTTTAAAAAGCGGGGAACAAAATCCTTGCAGGGATATACACTGTGATCTATCTTTCACATCCTCTGTAATTCTATCTTATTTAGAATACTGTCAGCTACACCGACCCAAGCAAGGCGTGCAAGCGGAATGTTATGACCTATTTATTCACCCGAATCTATCTATGAATATGGAAGTATTCATTCAGGGAAATAACTTAAAATTGTTCTGCACACTCTTGTAGGCATTTTCAGTAAACGTCATACATTTTTTTTTTATATATTGAGATAAGCAAAGGCATTTAATTTGAGCGCATTTTTAAACTACACTTTATTTTAAACTTAAAATAAAAACTAAATAGAAATAATTCAACTCTGCATGTATTGATTTTTAATATAAGCTGATTAGAAGAGACATATGATC
>JAHBCN010000444.1:185537-210750 GCA_019359885.1 Listronotus oregonensis | reverse complement strand
AAACAGCTCAAAGATGAACAGGAAAAGCCCATTCAAAAAACAAACAGACGGAACACCATATTATTACACTAAAAACTAAGAAAGAACAACCCTTGGTTGTTTTTTGAAATAAAGTAAAATACTTTTCTACATTTTAACTTTTTTCGTTGGAGAAACCACGCGAACACGTTCTTATGTTTAAAAGTAAGGTTAGCCTGTCTTGGGAGACAAGGATAGAAGGATAACTGGTGGAGTTGTTGTAGAACAGAAAAGGATAGATGTTGGTTTGGTGGAAGGTTAGAGTGAGATGGAGACATGGTTGAACAGTTATTTCACCAAGAAAAGAATAATTACAAAACGAGGCAATGGCAGTACGTCTGTTCTTATACATCAGATTTTAGGTACCAGTTAATTACCAGGTACCTTAGAAAAGTTGTTAATGGTTAGTATTAATATATATATGAATGAATGTGCTAAAATCTGAGAAAACTTTAAAAAAGACCAAAAAGTCTGACAATTTACATATTTAAAAATATAAAAATAATTCAATTCAGCAAACATCATACAAAAACGAGATTTATTGTTAATTCTTTTTATAAAAGAAGAAAGAAAAGGCAGCCAACAACCACTACTCATCAGGTGCTGGACGGTCAATCAACCTAATTAATTTATCTCTGTGTAATTTGAGGAGATATTCATATATTGTGCTGAGGTTTTCGATATCACTGTTCTTGTTCATGGTATTGTTTTCTAAGTAAATATGAGACATTTCTAAGAATGTTCTTTTTTTATAAGAAGCAGCTCTATCCAAGATCTCAGCACTACCCCAGTCTATCATGTGACCAGTGTTAATATAGTGTTGTGATAAAGCACAAGAGGGAATTGCTCTAGAACAATCACTCTTGTGGGAGGTAATTCGACCTTTCAGATTTCTTGACGTTTGGCCAACATAGCACATGGAACATCCCATACATGAAATTTTATAAACAATATTAGAGGACTCCAGAGTTGATAGAGGAGTTTTCGTTTTAGAGTACAGTCTATTGACAGTCTTGAGTTGTTTTTTAGCTATTTTAATGTTAAAAGTGTTAAAAATGTTAATTAATTTATAGGTTAAGCTGTCAATAAAAGGTAAAGAACAAAAAAAGGTTATGTTTTCTTCCAGAGTGTTTTGAGAAATATGAGGTTCCCTAATATTTAGAGATATATTTGGCTGTGATTGACTGAACTGAGAATTAAGGGATTGAGGCTGTGAAAGTGGTGTAATAATGTTTTCTGGAATATTGTACTGTGTACTGAAAAGAAATTTATTTACTAGACTCTCCGGGTAAGAATTGTCTATCATAATGCCCTTAAGTAAGTTCAGAGTTTCTTTCCTGTAGTCAGGATGAGTTAATTTGAATGCTCTAGTTTTCATACCCAATAATAAGTTGATTTTTGTTTTAAGAGGATGATAGGATCGGAAACTTATGAACCTATTGGAACAATAAGGTTTCCTGTACCAAATGGTTTTAAGAATATTGTCGTTCGTTCTCTTGACTAGCATGTCAAGGAAGGGAACGCTGTTGTTAGTTTCCTCTTCTACTGTGAATTGTATGTGTCGGTCATATGAGTTGAAAAGTTCTAGAGCAGTTTCAATTCTGCCAGAAGGCAGGGCTAAGATAAGATCGTCGACATATCTTTTTACAAAAGGTATGTGAAAAGGCATATAATCAAGGCAATCCCTAACAAGGTCGTCCAAAACATAGTTAACTAAAATGGGGAAATAGTAGATCCCATTGGGGTGCCAAATATTTGTTTGTAATATTATTATTAAAATTAGTACATTGGAATCAAAATAAACTGCAAATCTCTCAAACTCTCAAACGTTAAATTACAGAACTGTGAGATATGGTCCCATTTATTTCTTAAACTATTAGTTATTGTTTCAATGGTAAATTAGTGAAAGGAGACATCAAAGCTTACAATATAATTGTAGTAACTGAAAATTGTTGAAAATTGCTAAACGAAAAGGAGTCTTACATAAATCATTATTGGGATTGTAGCAATGTTAGATTTTTGTAACGTAAGATGCTAATGCTCCGTTGGGACTGTATTATACGAAACTTGACGAAAATAAAGGGTTTTTCTTTAGGCCATTTCCAGATGATATATTTTGAATTCTTCTTAACTAACATTGAATCCTCTGAACTTATTTTGAATTTTTTCTACATAAAGCCCCTATGCACTAATTAAAGTTTAATAATGAATTTTTGAATAAAGAGGCAAAAAATACACTACAACAAAAAAATTCCCTTCCAAAATTTTTAATTGAAAGACATTCTAATTATAAAATTAAATTTAAGCTCTTAACTATCACAAAATAAAATTTTAAACACAAAATGAAATTAAACAAATACTTGGTTCAAAAATCTCACAAATATAGATTTCCCACCCGATGTAAACTTACTTCACTTGACCAAAATTTAGCTTATGCCCTCCTACCGATGAGGTTAATATCACACACTTACTTGCAGATTTAGAGAATATACTCTCAACAATTGACGAGGCTCAGAGAGATTGTTTACGGGCACAGTATACCAATGTTCTTACTAACTTTATTCATAAAAATCAAGATTCAAGGCCTTTTTTGAATAATATATTTAATCAATGTAAACTATTCCTTAGGAACCATCCAGAATTGTACATTTTACGTAGTGATAAAGGCAATGTCACGGTTGCAATGCTTAAAGAACAGTACATCGAAGAAAGCCAAAAGCTTCTCGATGACTCTACTTATTACTCAAAATTAAATAGTAATCCTACCTACACATTGCAACTTAAGGCAAATAATATTGTGAAGTCTCTAAAAGATGGAGGGTTTATTGAAGAAACTGAGGCCTCTAAATTAAATTCATACAACACAGTGGCACCTAGGTTTTACGCTCTTCCTAAAATTCATAAGCCAACATTAAGTATGAGACCCATAGTTTCTTCCATAAACAGTCCCAACGGAGCATTAGCATCTTACGTTACAAAAATACTAACATCTGCTTACAATCCCAATAATGACTTTTATGTTAGAGACTCCTTTTCGTTTAGCCAATTTGTCAACAATTTTCAGTTACCTAACAATTATATTATTGTAAGCTTTGACGTGGTCTCCCTCTTCACTAATTTACCACTTGAAACAATAACTAATAGTTTAAGAAATAAATGGGACCATATCTCACAGTTCTGTAATTTAACGTTTGAGAAGTTTGAGGAGATTTTGCAGTTTATTTTTGATTCCAATGTACTAATTTTTAATAATAATATTACAAACAAATATTTGGCCCCCCCAATGGGATCTACTTTTTCCCCCCTTTTTTAAGTTAACTATGTTTTGGACGACCTTGTTAGGGATTGCCTTGATTATATGCCTTTTCACATACCTTTTGAAAAAAGATATGTCGAGATTTATCTTAGCCCCCCTTCTGGCAGAATTTAAAACTGCTTAGAACTTTTCAACTCATATGACGCACATACAATTCACAGTAGAAGAGGAAACTAACAACAGCTTTCCCCTTTCCCCGGGACATGCTAAGTCAAGAGAACGAACGACAATATTCTTAAAACCATTTGGTACAGGAAACCTTATTGTTCCAATAGGTTCATAAGTTTCCGATCCTATCATCCTCTTAAAACAAAAATAAACTTATTATTGGGTATGAAAACTAGAGCATTCAAATTAACTCATCCTGACTACAGGAAAGAAACTCTGGAACTTACTTCTTAAGGGCATTATGATAGACAATTCTTACCCGGAGAGTCTAGTAAATAAATTTCTTTTCAGTACACAGTACAATATTCCAGAAAACATTATTACACCACTTTCACAGCCTCAATCCTTAATTCTCAGTTCAGTCAATTCACAGCCAAATATATCTCTAAATATTAGGGAACCTCATATTTCTCAAAAAAACACTCTGAAGAAAATATAACATTTTTTTGTTCCCTTACCTTTATTGACAGCTTAACCTATAAATTAATTAACATTTTAACACTTCTTTAACATTAAAATAGCTAAAAAACAACTCAAGACTGTCAATAGACTTCACTCTAAAACGAAAACTCCTCTATCAACTCTGGAGTCCTCCAATATTGTTTATAAAATTTCATGTATGGGATGTTCCATGCTATGTTGGCCAAACGTCAAGAAATCTGAAAGGGCGAATTACCTCCCACAAGAGTGATTGTTCTAGAGCAATTCCTCTGTGCTTTATCACAACACTATATTAACACTGGTCACATGATAGACTGGTAGTGCTGAGATCTTGGATAGAGCTGTTTATAAAAAAGAACATTCTTAGAAATGTCTCATATTTACTTAGAAAACAATACCATGAACAAGAACAGTGATATCGAAAACCTCAGCACAATATGAATATCTCCTCAAATTGCACAGAGATAAATTAATTAGTTGATTGACCGTCCAGCACCTGATGAGTAGTGTTTGGGTTGGCTGGCTGCTTTTTTCTTTTCTTCTTTTATAAAAGAATTAACAATAAATCTCGTTTTTGTATGATGTTTGCTGGATTGAATTATTTTTATATTTTTATTTTTATATTTTTAAATAGGTACATTGTCAGACTTTTTGGTCTTTTTTAAAGTTTTCTCAGATTTTAGCACATTCATTCATATACAGGGTGTAAAAAGTATGATGCTCATCATTTTAATGGGCGACAGTGGAGCTCAAAATAAGTCGAAAAGTTTATATGACATATATGTCAAAACTTGACAGATTTTTTCTAAACGATGTTAAAGTCATGCACTTTTGAAAGCAGTTATTTCTGTAAAACCGTAACAACTGGAAATTTCTTTTTGTCTTAATCGCTTATTGTAGATTCATTTGATAATAAAATAAACTTAATTTTAAATGTTTTAGTCTACAAATAAAAAAAAATAATGATTTTTTAACAATTGTTCTCCCAGTTAAAAATTGGAAAAAACAATTGGCAACAGAGCGATACCTTTATGCGAAGCCGTCGTACGAAGAAGCATCCTGATCCGGCCACGATATTTTTTGTTTGTTTTTGAATCGGGAAAATATGCCGGTATGTTTTAAATTCAAGACAAACGTATTGCAAGTGTACCTACTAAAGACTGATGAAACGGAATGTGTGCGTGACCGAGAAATCTTATTCTTTAAGCAAAAAAAAAAAAGTGTTGTTTTAAAGCATAATTAGTTGTGTTCTTAAAATGGATATTAAGCTTATTCTTATGGTGAGTACAATTATTTTTTAATTACAAATAAAACCAAACAATTATTGATTGTTTTTTACTTAAATTTAATATTAAAATAAGGTGCAGGAAGTAATTCTTTATTATTTGTATGTAAATGAATGATCATCTCCTTAAAAAAGTGTAAACAGTGCAAAACTCACAACAACGTT
Organism: Listronotus oregonensis; assembly: GCA_019359885.1. NCBI lineage: Eukaryota > Metazoa > Arthropoda > Insecta > Coleoptera > Curculionidae > Listronotus > Listronotus oregonensis. Next base: position 205,357 of record JAHBCN010000444.1, on the reverse strand, counting down.
CAGGCGGAGACCCGCCGCTTCGACGAAACAGACGCGGTGTTGCCATGTTTTTTAAACTTGAAAAGGGCATATTTCGAAAACAATTAACTTTTGACTCATATGTTTCTTGGCTTTTTCGACTTATTTTTGAGCTCCTCTATCGCCCATTAAAATCATGAGCATCATACTTTTTACACCCTGTATATATATTAATACTCACCATTAACAACTTTTCTAAGGTACCTGGTAATTAACTGGTACCTAAAATCTGATGTATAAGAACAGACGTACTGCCATTGCCTTGTTTCTGTGAATATTCTTTTCTTGGTGAAATAACTGTTCAACCATGTTCCATCTCACTCTAACCTTCCACCAATAAACCAACATCTATCCTTTTCTGTTCTACAACAACTCCACCAGTTATCCTTCTATCCTTGTCTCCCAAGACAGGCTAACCTTACTTTTAAACATACAACGTTCGCGTTTCTCCAACGAAAAAAGTTAAATGTAGAAAAGTATTTTATTTATTTCAAAAAACAACCAAGGGTTGTTTTTTCTTAGTTTTGAGTGTAATAATATGGTGTTCCGTCTGTTTGTTTTTTGAATGGGCTTTTCCTGTTCATCTTTGAGCTGTTTTAAAATTTGTAACCCACTTTGGTAAGGAACTTTAAAAATAGAATAGTTAGTTGTTAGTCTACTAACACTAGACCTTCTGTTTTTGTAGTGAGTCCTGAGGAAGAGTATAAATATACACGAAAGCTTGACGAAACAATAAAGGGTTTTTTCAGAATTGTGGGTCATTAGTTTCCCATAAGACTGCACTCCCCAATATTTTCGAATCTTCTTTCTTAACTAGACAGTCGTGATCTATCCTTCTCTTAACTTATATATATATATATATATATATATATATATATATATATATATATATATATATATATATATATATATATATATATATATATATATAAATTGTTTGAGAAGCGAATGTAGACCTCACCAATACCAGTGTTGCTAAATGTCGTTGTTTCGGAGGAGAATAAGGATAATAAAAAATATATTAGTCTTTTGGACATTAGCACGTTAAATAAATAATTTAAGGATCATGTCAAGTTTAAAAATTCTTTTAAAAAAATAGATCTAACGGGGCAAGAGACACGTATACAAAGTGTATTAAAAAAAATATATATCTCAACAGACTTTTTACTAGAAATATTATAAAAATAACGTTAAAGCTACACCAAAAACACTCTACACTTAACAAAATAACGCTTCTTATCATCATACAGCGTTGCCTAGACCGTATACTATCCTTAGGTGTTATTAACAACAGCTTAAAGAAAAAGGCTGGAGGATAAGTGTTACAAATAAATGTAACTAGACCTAGTTTTCTTGCATACTCAGCCTAACAATTAAAAATCCGCCACCAGCAAATGTCGTGAAACAGTTCTGGAAGGATGTTTACGAAGTCTCAAAGACGTTATGAAGGGACATTCCTGATTTAATTAAGAGCCTATTGTGCGAACAAGTAGCTTGACCAGCATAAAAGTGAGCCCATCACGCCGGAGTAGGTGACAAGTGCCCTAGATGGTGTAGGAAACTATTTTGTACCTGGTCCGGATGGTAATAACAACTACGGTGGAACAGTCCACATCCGCATTTAGCCAGAATCTTTGATTCTTGGCTCAACGGAAACACTTTAATTCCTGAGTGGTTTGTAGCAGGCAGAACTAAATTGGTACCAAAAAGGGGAATTTAAAATAACCCAAAAACTATAGACCGATCACTTGTTTCAATACTTGGTACAAGGTTTTCGCGGGGAGCTCATATTCTATAAAATTGAGTGCAGTTGATCCTATACCCTCTAATGTAGAGCAGCAGCGAGGAGAAAAAAACAATCAACGGTTGCAAAGAGAAACCAAACCGCGTGGATTGACTACAAAAAAGCATTTGATACAACATCTTACGAATTACTGGTGCATCTGCTTAAAGATCTTGATGTTTCTCTTAACCTAATTCGATGTATTAAGCGACTGATGTCACTTTGGAATCAAAGTTTTCTATAACATTTGGAACAAAAAAAAACATTTTCGAGTCCATTAGATTTATAATGGGCATATTTTAGGGTGACTCACTCAGTCCTTTGCTATTCTGAATATCGCTGCTTCCCGTATCCGTATCCCTTCGCAAGACGCGGATACTGCTGGAACTGCTACCTGGAAGACGTGAACATAAGGTAACCCATCTGTTTTATATGGATGACCTAAAACTCGACGCATTTAGCAAGCGAGACCTACAACAGTCTCTTAAAGGGGGTCACGAATATAAGATGAATGATGTTTGGCCACGACAAGTATGCAAAATATAGGCTAGAGAAAGGCCAATACGGGAACGATTTAGAAGTTGAGCAGCTTGCTAATACCACGCTATTCCACCCTTAACAAAACTACGAAAATTATCAATATTAAGATATCAACCAAAACCGTACTCAAGATGTTAGAGATGTGAAGACCGAGCTCAGAAGCAATTACAGGCGACATTTACTACATGTTAGCAGTACCTGTGTTGCTTTACTCTTTTGGAGTAGTTGGGTGGACGCGAGAGGAACTACGCGAACTAAACATCAGCACACGAAAAATAATGCATCTTCACCGTAGCATCCATTCGCCCTCATCGATCCCCCGTATTTACCTCCCACGCCACCAAGGAGATCGTGGCCTTTTAAGCTTGAAGTGTATGCATAATCGGCCGGTTTCGAATCTCGCTTGTCAGGTTGCCAATAGTACGGATCCTTTGCTGCAACTAGCAGGAGCAGACGAAAAAGCTTATGTTGGAGCATTTCTATTTAAGGCAGCAAAACGAGCAGCCAAGAAATTCGGTCTCAGATTTGCAGTAGAACCTAATGACGACCAATCACTTATAAGACTTAAGTTCAAAGCTTTAAGAATTGCAGTCTAAAGAGCAGAGCAGAAGATGCTCTTTAAGAATCACATTACTAAGCCTCGGAACGGAGTATTTTATAGAAACATAGAAAGACTTAAAGTATCTCAAAACCTCACATTTGGGTTTTTATATGTTGAGCTCAAGTCTGAGACCGAGGGTTTTCTACTAGCCAGCAAAGATGGGGTGATTCAGACATTGGTATACCGAAGTCAGTTTTCCAACATCCTCTTCAGTATTGTTTTAAGAAAATAAACTGAATGAGTATAAATGAATACATCTACATATTACAAAAAAGAAAAGGGTAAAATTCATTAAAACTAATTATACAAAGTTATAAGGGAAAAATATTTTTAAAAGTAGATAACATAATATTATGTACTTTAACCTATAGAAAAAAACTAATTAAATGCACACTATGGAAATTTGAGCATTAAAGCTATCACACAACCTAAGCCTGAAACCCAGCGGTAAAATATCCTTATGCTTACGCTTATGATATACTTTTTATATTTAATGGTAAGTTTTAACTACATTTCAAGCCACCAAAATAATTAAAAAATCTAAAAACTGAGATCTTTTAATAAATGAAAAAGCTGTTAAAAGCTACTCAATGGGCTGTTTCAGTGACAATCTCTGATAAACTTCTGATATGGACAACATCTAATGTATACAAATTTCCTTAAAATCGTATTTAAATTTTAAAAAATATATATTCTATGTGAAAATTAAAAGAAATTTTGGTGGAAAATTTCTTCACGTTTAAAAATATTTATCCTATTTGATGAAAGTAAATAATAATAGGTAGATAAAATTTTATGTTTTTTATCATCCTATGTTTTTTAAAGATAAAATGCCAATGTTTTGCCGGTACCTACCTATATGTAGAAATAACATCTATCTATCATTTTAAGTTATACTACAATTTTAATCTGAGTGTTGTTTGTTTATGCATAAGTATGTGTACTAGTTTTGTTTTTACATTTTAGGTGGGTAATATGAACGACCACTTTGTATTGATATGTAAGTCCACAATGTTTATTTAACTTATATTTATAATAATAGTGCTAAGCTATATTATAACCTCATCGTGGTTATCACATATCCATAATGTATCGTATTTAAAAAATACTACACAATAAAAATATTTTCGAAATGCTCTAAAGACAACCACAGTACGTTATAGTTAGGTTTCGGGGACTGTCCCAAGATTTTAAAAAAATAATAATTTCGCCGTGCAAATGACAGTAGGCTAATCATTCAGTTATAAATGTTTAAAAATTAGTATTATTAGATATTGGTGTCCCCTCGGATAATGAAAAAATTTAAAATGCTAAAAAAGTAATCTGATTTTTTTGGCTTATAGGACTATTATCTTAGGATAAGTTATCAGAAGAAAAAAAATTCCACTATAGTAGATTTCTAGAATATTTACATTGTTTTACATAAATTGTTTGCTGAAAAAGAGATCCTTCATTAATAACTTCAATCTAGAATGGTTTTCTAAAAAAGGATATAACTTTAAATCTTATTTTTGGGTCCGGTGTAGTTTAGCTCCATTCGATTTGAAAAAAATAAATATTACAGATAAAAAGAACACATTTTGTTTAGTAGATTTCCAAAAGAAAAAATCCGAAAAAATGCATTTTTGCAGAGAAAAATGAAATTAAAAGTCGAAAAAATACTATGTTTTTAGGTTAAGTAAAAGGCCAGAATTTGCGACGTTGTCGAATCAAAAAAATTGTTCGACGGCGCATTTATGATAAAGAAATTTTACAATTTAATGAGAAAACCTAACACAACTAACCAAAAACTAACCAAAAACTAGGTAATAGTTTGAAAGTTGTTGTTGGTTAGTTCTGATTTGTTGTTTCTATAAAAAAACTTCATTTCTGGGTAAATGGGAAAAAAACCTTCAATAATAACAAATTATTAGAAAACATCTGGCAACATTGTTTTTTTAAGGAGGAAATCCTAACCAAAATGACATCGTATCATCTCTTTTTGTAGGTATTCTTTCTCACTTTTTTCGTGTTGGTCAGCCATATTACTTTAGTATATTTTATATGGGAAATAAAGAAATTATTTTATTTTGTGTTAATATGAGTGAAAAATTATTTTTTCAGGCCCTATGTGTTTTATAATGGTGAAACAATACGAAAAATTATATCAAAATATTGTGTTTAGCAAAAGTTCACCGAAACCCTTATTTTTGTTACCTGTTAACCTTAAACTGAATAACGACATATTTAAGAATGCCTAGCAATTAGTCCAGGAACCATTTTGCCTAGCATTTTTTTTCAAAATGCATTGAATGACTTGAAATTTTGACAGTAGGTAGAGAATAGTCCAAGGATCAAAATCTATATCATGCTCAAGGGCACCTTTACCTTAGGGGTGGTTGCCAAACCATCTCGGGGGTGGAATTTGTTTCGCATACTTTATAAATTATTCGCGATCGAAATTCGGAGTTTTTCGTCAATAAAATCAACGTTTTTAATGCTTTTTTGCAAATAACTCGTAAGTATGCATTTTATCAAAAAACTGTAAATACCAAAATTGTAGTTTTAAAAAATCGAACAAAATGGTTTTTTGTAATTGCCGTGGGACCAATACAAACCAAGTTGTGGATTGCTAAAGGTTAACTGTTATTCATCAAACACAAAACTTCAGAGTTTCAAAACGCAAAATCTACGTATTTTTCGAGGAAAACTAATAATAACTTTTTTGAAAAATTTGCAAAGACCTATTTTTCTTTTTTTGAGAGGTCTCCTAAAAGTTGAGCGAGTTAAAATAAGGTAAAACCAAAATTTTTTAGTGCAAAAATCTTCGAAAACAACCCCCTAGTTATCACCCTAATTAAAATAAGTGGTAGCCCTTTATCATTTTTTTTATCTATGTATCATAAATAAATTCTAAAATTTTTACCGATTTAAATTGCTTAATTTTGAAAAAAAAGGAGCTGCAAGTAAAAATTAAATTTCAGAATTTTAATAAAAAATGACCATTTCTTGAAAATAACTCGAAAACTAAGGGATATACGTAAAAATTACTAAGGTATCGAATTGAAGCTTTTTAATTTACTGTATGACGAAATTAAGTGAGATAAAACGCGTGTGTATAGACGAGCTCTACCTTGTTTCAGCCCTTTAAACTCACCCCCTTTAAAATAGAAAGGGTTTTAAACAGATTTAATATATAGGACCTTATAGTGCTTAAAAACCAACAAAATGGTTTTTTAAAAAACTTTTTATCACACAAATTGAAGGAGTTATGCTTAAAAAAAAAACAATTTTTTGAGCGTTCTAAAAGCGATTCGATGCATTTTTAAAAAAACCGCGGTTTTGTACTATTTTTCGCATTGTAATATTATAAGGTGTAGATTTTTGAGGATTATAAAATACAAAATTAAAGTAGTAATAGTTTTGAACAGTCACATTTTTTTATTGCAACTTTATGAAAATATGTTGATTTTTCTAGGGTTAACATTTTTTTTTCTAAATCATAATAAGGATTTATTTTTAACGGTTAAAATTTATTAAATAATGTTTTAAAGAATTAAATAAATATTTTTTTTATGTAATAATAGAGGTTTTTTTAAGGGCTGAAATATTTTAACTAATGTTTTATAAAAACAAAATACTACTTTTTCAACTTATGTAAGTCAAATTTTACTCAACTTAAGCTTTTATGAATAGTTTTATAGGTTTTAGCAATAAAGGGTTGTTTTCACCCATAAAAAATTAAAAGCGGCATATATAGATTTAAAAAAAAGAGGTTAAGTTAGGCCTAATCCCAAATTTTCATACAAATCTTTGCATTTTAAAAAAATGCCAGGTTTTGCACTTTTTTCAGCTTCGTATTTTGGACTAAATATTTTTCACTCTCTTTGCCCGTGATAAAAAGCCATAAAACTTTTGAATAGCAGTTTGCGGCATTAGCAAAATATTTTTTATCCAACCTTACACACTTTTATTTAATATATTTTGTAAACGTCTAACGTTGCCAAAAATGATATTACTTTTTCTTTCGCGTACATTGAATTTACATCAAGGGAGCAAAAAAGTAGGCTTGTGATTAGTTTGACCCGTATTGGACACAAGTCAACATCCCTAAGTTAAACGTTGATAAGAAAATGTTACATATTAAGTATGTTTATTTGGCGTTAAATTCTTATACTATATTGGACCGGGTGTGACAAATTCCGGCAAAAATCATGAGGTAGATAAAAATAATAGTCAAAATACCATATTATTAATTATAAAAAAATTTTTAATAACTTCTATGTTAAAATAATTTAGACAAATTCCAAAACTCTTAGTTCTGGTAGGTCATGGTTAGTTCTGGCTAGTTAAAGCGGCTTTTTTCTCTCCAATTCTATTTCCGACATGTTAAATTACTGAAAGTAGGAAGAGTCAACTTTTCCGTTTAGGCCGCAATTCTGCCATGGCTCAATCAAATTAAATTTATTCCATGAATTTGGCAAAAAGTTTATACCTGCATATATGGGCCGCAATTTTAATATACCCTTTTGGACTGTAGAAAATTATTGAAAGAAATTGTGAGTGACAATGTACGTGACTTTCCTACCTGAGCAATCTGAAAGATTCCCCAATTACTGCCCATGAATAAACAATTATTATGCCGCTAGCTATAAAACATATTTATCAGTATTTAAATTATGTACAATACCACAACACTATTTATTTAAATCAGGGTTTGAAAACTGAGGACTTTATCTTTTTATGGTATGTAAACTGAGAACCGTTTAAAACAGTGATTAACAATTCGACAGGTAAACTGAGGACCAAATTAAATAAGGTAAAAATTACAAAATTCCCAAACAGGATGAAATTATTGCCGCCCAGAATAAATATCATATTAAAAATCATTTAAATTTTGTTAAAAAAAAAAAAAAAAAAAAAAAAAAAAAAAAAAAAAAAAAAAAAAAAAAAAAAAAAAAAAAAAAAAAAAAAAAAAAAAAAAAATGTACACGATTTTTTTACCTGAGCTCTCTGAAAGATTCCCCAATAACTGCCCATGAATAAACAATTATTATGCTGCTGGCTATAAAACATATTTGTCACTATTTAAATTATGTACAATAACACAACAATATTTATATAAATGGGACTTTGTAAACTGAGGACTTAATTATGACTGAGGACCGTTCAAAACAGGGATTAATAATTCGACAGGTAAACTGAGGACCAGATTAAAGAAGGGTAAAATTACAAAATTGCCAAACAATAATAAATATCATATTAAAAATTATTTAAATTTTGTTACGTAAAGATAATTTAGACATAATTTGGTCATGGTTAGTTCTGGTTAGTTAAAGCGGTTTTTAATTTTACCCAATTATATTTCAGACGTGATAAATCACTAAAAGTAGGAACAGTAAACTTTTCGGTTTGGGCCTGGCGGCCATAGCCTCTGAATTTTGGTCGTCAATTTACCAGTGCTTTGGAAAACCGTTAGTCCTCAGTTCATCTATGCTAGGTACCAAATATTAAATCTGAATTTTTGTTTTAAATGTGCACTATTATATTTATTGTTCCGACAATTGTTTCGACGCACAATGCCCCTTTTAGAAGATAAAAATAACAAACTTTTCAAATGGAGAACTAATCTTAATTATAAAATTTATTATTTAAACATCTCCACAATTAAAATATCTCAGGTACCAAATTAAAATTAAAATTACAAATAAAATTTGAAAAAGGGTTAACTGAGTTACATACATCTATCGGAAATCGAACCAAAAATATTCCAAGATTTTTAGAATTTTGTATTTGAGTAAATTTATAAAATTTTTTAGTTTTACGAAGTGACGAAAACACAAAAAAAAACGAATAAAAAGAAAATAGAAATTAAAAAAATGCCTCCTTAATTTGAACTAAATTTATATAATCACAGATATGTTATATGGCAGCTTTAAACAAAATAATTATGAAAGCACAAATAATAATTTTGTGAGTTTAAAATATCACAGAAAAGTTCCTAATTAACCATGCATAAAAATATATTATACATAAACATTTATTACATTTTAGTATTTTAAAAGAAAAAAATATTCTGCAATCCTTTTTCTTAATTACCCATTTAAACTTAGTCATCACTTGTAGTTCAACAAAATAATACTTGCAGGTACTTAGATCTTTTGCCATGTCATTCTAAATTATGCCATAGTAACAAGAAAAATACTCTTAAACGCATTAGTAGCATGATCCCTTCGTTCTAACTTATAAATCAATTAACCAAAAGAATAGAAAAAAAGTTATTGTAGCAACTTTCAACAAAATTTAAGAAATGGTAACGGAGAAAATTGCATACATTGTTTTTCTTAGACTTTCCTCGCTTATACACTCTTTATCGATGAAATCCACAAGCCTCTAAAAACAACTAGAATACTGACTCCCATTAGCGCCTGTGTAATAAAACTGGTATACACATGCAAAGAAATTCTCATGTAGTATAAAATAACTTGTACTTCTAGTGGCAACACTACAAATATAAACAAACTTTATGTCATTTGTCAACTGTCAATGAGTTGATTTAGTCTATTTAGTTTTGTAAATAGGGATGTGATGTGTTTTTATTCTAACCACAACTAACCTAATTTTTTATAAAATTAATAAAGATGTAATTTTCAAGGCCAAGTTTAATTTTAATTTAAAATAATAAAAGGACAAATATTTATACCTATTAACTTCAAGTAATACGGGTAAATCTGGTAAAAAACACTTTAAACCAAAAAATGATTTTGGAAGGACATGAATCGAGATGAAACCTTTTGCATTCTCTTTAGAAATAGATCAACTACAAAAAGTCGGAAAGGAAATTTGGATTCTACGAAAGGAAGTGTTTTTACCCCATTTTTTCACCCTTTTTACCCCCAACCATAAAATTATTTAAAGAACGTTTCTTTTTCCATTTCCATGGTTAATATAGGTTTTTTGGGCCACTGAATTCGATTATGATATTTATGATATAAGAATTTATATTTGAGTGCTTAGAAGGGCTGAATACACCTTTTTTTACGCCCTACACCCCTAAAACATACATTTCGCTAAAAAAAATGTTTTTCCAATCTTAATTACATTAAAGGGTTTAGAAGGGCTAAATTCACCCTTTTTTACTCCCTGCACCACTAAAACATATATGTCGGAGAATGGGGTAACATTATCGGTAGACATGTCTGGCAATATAAATAATACTCGGCAATCCGTCAAAATACACAACTAATTTTATTTTGACTAACTAACGACTTAAAACACGGATTAAACAAAACAACACGAATAAACATTAAGCTACAGTCTATAGATAAAAATAATGCAAGTACTGCACGAATAAAAATAAAATAAATGAACTAGCGATCCGAAGCCGGTGTCTCTATTTCAGCTCTCTAAAAATACTATCAATTCCTTTCAAAGTATTCATTCCCGGTTGTTTCTCCTCATATCTAAACAAATATCGAGTCATTCCTTTATTTTATTTCTAAACAAACTTAAAATCAACATTAACCCGACTCATATAATAATAATTAAGGGCGCAACCATCGCTCTAACCAAAAACTCAACATGCTTATTTCTAATAAAAACAAATCCATATCTTAATGTTCTTTTAAAAGAACACGTAGAGCCGACATATATTTCGCTAAAAAAGTCTTTCCCCATTTTTAATTGTACATATAGATTTTTAGGGCCACTCAATTCGAATATGATATTAGAAATTACATTTGTGGGTTTAGAAGGACTAAATTTACTCTTTTTTTACCCCTTACACCCATAAAACATACATTTCGCTTAAAAAAGTTTTTCCCAGTTTTAATGGTAGATACAGGTTTTTTGGGCCACTGAATTCGAATGTGATATCAGATAGTACATTTGAGGGTTGAAAAGGGCTAAATTTACCCTTTTTTCCCCTACATCCCTAAAACATACATAGGTGTTTCGGGTCACTGAATTTGAAAATGATATTGTAAGTAGTATTGTAGCTCTTTGGAATTTACTGTAGCATGTACCTTACCCTAACTTACTAAAAATTACGTCTTTTAAGATTGGACAAGAAATGATTCTTAACACGATGAAGTAAAACCTGATCTCTTCGCCGGCCTTTTTCAGTAATTCGGACTTTGAGTTCTGGGATCTTTTCTGGACGAGTTGCAAAAACCTTTGCCTTTAAATAACCCCACAGAAAAAAGTCTGGTACAGTTAAGTCCAGAATAAAACAGTCTCTTGCATAATTACGTAACGCTCAAACGTCACTGTTATTTCCATGTTTAAAAACATATGGATCAATAATGCCAAGTAACCCTACTGCACACCAAATAATCACTTTTGAACTATGGAGATTGTTTGTAATGATTTCTTGACGTTCGTTTGACCAATATCTAAAATTCCGTTTATTAACCATGCTGTTCAAATAAAAATTTACCTCGTAAAAAGATTGTGGATGTCTCCTCGATAAAAAAATTAATTTCTTTTTGGCAAAAAGCCAATATGGCTTGTTGATCTTGATAACTAAGATGTAGCGCAATTTCGTATTTCTACGGATGAACTTTAAAATTCTTGCGAAGAATTTAATCTAGGCTCCCTTTTAAAATTCCCAAAATAAGGGATTGCCAATTACCAGACCTTGTGGAATTTCTCGTGAACGCAATTCGGACTCGTTCAATATTTTCAGGAGTACAAATTGTTCTTCGACGTCCAGACTTACTTAAATTTTGCAAAAAACCATTTTCACGCCAGTGGTGAACCCATGCCTTAACAGTCTCACGGTTTGGAGCATGACCCCTATTGAGTTACTTCTTATGTAAGTTTCGACTTAAAAAACTTGTTGTTGAGCTAAAAAAGCTGTAAAATTAAAATTAAACATTATATTACGTGTTAAAACATAATAATAATTCATTAGAAAAATGCCATTTTACGAAAATCAATTTTATCGCAGTTTTGTGACAGGCGCCTACTAGATTAATAACATGTTGATTAAAATCCCAAAAACCATAGAAGATAATGATATAAAAAAAACGTACTCTCTTATCTCATATAGAATTTATTTCAATATCATAATTAGTGGTCTATTATGGGGAACCCTGTATATTAAAATCAGAGCAACTGTACATTTTTTTACTAAGGGTTCGTTAATTTTTTGTAATTAATATTTTTTTATTGTAAATATGATAATTTTTTAAAATAAATGTTATTGTTTTAGCAAGAATTGGATCATATCTGTAATAAGCAGTTTACAACCTTATAAATTTTTAATAAAAATACGAAAACTATTAAAGATAATTTGTGTAAAAAAGTCGTTGGTGCATTTTTCATATAACTGAAACTAAATTAAATAACAGTTGCTTTTTCGACAAAGGCAAAGGCAAAATTAAAAAAAATATTAAGTTAGTGAAACAAACTTTGTACAGAAATAGTTCTTGCTACTTTGTCTTACAACTAATTTAAATTTTCATTGTTTTACATTCTTAAACCCAATTTCTCGGTTTTCTTTAACAATTTTGTTTACTAGGTACAGAATTATCTAACGAACTGATATCTTATATTTAAAAAAATAGCCTTTCTGTGTATTTTTCGTAGAATCTTACATAAGGCTTAAACAGATATTTTAACTAAAACAAAAGAGATATGGCATAAAATTACCATTACATTATAGTCCAATAAATGAAGGGACAAAGCTGTAAATAAATCTGTACAAATTTTTCCTTGTAGCGCAATTCTTAGATCTTTGGAAATGCTTTCGAGTCAAAAAAAGTTTATCAATATTAACAGATGGGAAAGGGCTGAAAATGGCCCCTTAAGCCCCGAAAAAAGGGTTTCCCGCTAATATCTGCCAAAATATGTGAACTGAAGAATTTTTGTTTTAACAAAAAATGAAGATTGCTTTATAAACTACAAAAATGGTTCCTATAATTTTTTTCGAAAAATCGATAGTTTTCGAGATAACGGGACCCAAAAGTCCCCTCATTTTAGCTGCCGCTCTACCGCTAAAATGCCGCTATCTTCATGGATTAACTTATAAGCGGGCGGACGAATTGTTCCATTACTCCGGCAATAATGTACATTTTTTAATCATTTAAAGTTCATCGGAATGGGAAAACCCGTACCTATCATTGCATATTAGTTTGGGTCCATTCTGATTTTTCTAGAATTTTGAAAAAAGCGGTAAAAGTTTTTTTTTACAATATTTTAAGAGCATCTCATTAGTTTATTGATATTTTTTCAAAAAATGGTTTTTTATTAACATTTCTTTTTTATAATGAGACCTTAGCAAGTGTTTGATGATCACAAAAAATTTCCTTCACAATCTTTCTTGCGTTTTGATAAAAAATTGTTTTGCCCATTTGCATTTTTTAGTAAGAAACTACTACTAGGTACCACATCTATCCAGTGTGGAATGTTATCAATTTTTCGACGGCCGTTTTTGCGAAAAATATTGGTGTTGCGAAAAAAATGGTAACGACCATTTTTGTATATTTCGCGGTGATCTTCATTTTTTGTCTAGACAAAAATTTTCTAATTCGCATATTTTGGCAGATATTCGCGAAAAACTCATTTTTGGAACTTTGGGGAGCCATTTTCAGCAGGTTCCCACGTCGGAATTGTGATAAACTTTTTCTGGCTCGAATGTATCCGCGAAGACCCAAGAATTGCGCCACAAATGAGAACTGTACAAATTTATTTACAGCTTTGGGTACTTTCAGGTCTTCAGTTACTGGACTATTAATGGACAAACTGATTTACTTTTTTTTTAATATATTTATTTATTTTTTTGATACATTTTAATTTAAAAGATAGGAATTTCTCCCAGCTAGGTGTGTTGAGAATAATAAGATGTGTTTTTTCCTTTTTTTTTTGTGATTTGCGTAGGTCTTCAGAAACTGTTTTATTGAATCATAAAGATTTTTCGTTTTTTTCGAATCCCTCAGCCGTATTAAAAGTGTTTTAGTTTTGCTTGTGCCAAATTAAAGGTCTTTAAAGCGCAGATAAAGCACTTTTTTTTTAATTTTCGGCGAAAAATCATTTTTTTAGGCTTTAAAAATTTGTAATATTTTTTTTAACAAAGCCTATTGACCCACGTTATGATACAAAAAATTTTTGTGATGTGTGATAGGTTCAATCTATTTTTTTCGCTATTTTGCAATATTTGAAAAAAACTTTCAATTTTATTATTATTTTTTTATTTTTCTAAAAAAAATTAAAGAATAATAACTTATCAATTAAAAAATAAACAAGAAAAATAATTTTAAAAATTTTTAAAATATTACTAGAAAGTAGAGACAAATTTTTAAAAAATCGTCTTTATCAGTTCATCTTAAATATTTACAATTCTGAACTTTTTTAAAACGTTTATTCTTCAAAAAATTAATAATAAAATATAAAGTTTTTTCCAAAAAAAAAAAAATTAAAAATAGCTAAAAAAATAGATTTTCAATTTTTTGACCCCCGAGGGTGTTACTCTTGTAAAAATTATGAAAAAATAAATAAAGCTAGATCTAATAAAGACACATCACATTTTTTTGTCATCATAAGGTTGGTCAATGGGCTTCGGTAAAAAATATTAAAAAATTTTAAAGCCTAAAAAAATTGAATTTGCCGCCAAAAATTAAAAAAAATGTGATTTATCAGCGCTTCAAAGACCTTTAATTTGGCGCAAGCAAAACTAAATAATATTTTAATGGGGCTGAGATATTCGAAAAAAATTAAAAATCTTCACAATTCAATAAAACAGTTTCTGAAGTAACGACGTAAATAAAAATAAAGAAAAAAGTACGCCTTTTTATTTTTAACTAGCCTAGCTGGGTAAGATTTCGAAAAGTGAGAAGGTCGATTACTCCCCCCTTTATGCGTCAAAGCCCTTTCTAATATGAGTTTAACTAATTTTGTTGCTACTTAAAGTAAATACAAAACCCTTTTTATTGAAACATGTCAAAAAAAAGGCGCTTTCAAAAACCAACCAATAAATAAATAAGTTTAGGTCGTCTTTTTTATTGTGTCAAATAAAATTTTTTTCGTCCAAATTCTATAGAAAAAAAACATAAAATGGCTAATTCACATTTTTTTAATAGAGGGAAAGCCACAAGTATGGCCTTGTTGTTCAGTCCTCGTTAGAATACCCCGTACATGTCGCTTCTAAAGAACATGCAGTTTGCAACCGAAAAATGATATAATATGTGACAATACCTCCTGTTCCTGTAGAAATATCATACATTATATTAAGGTAAGGATAAATAACTAACTTTCACAAAAATAATTTTATTCTTCCCTTTTTAAAAACGTTACGACATGGACGTTATCAACTAATTTTTTTCTAACACTGTATAAAGTAAAATCTACAATATAAAAATAGTAAAAACTTAATGTGCCCCTTAATTTCTTACTAATATTCAAATATCGATTATTTACTTTTAATTTAAATACCAGAAGCTTATTTTAGTTATTTCAACCTTTTTTATTAGGTTCTATTTAGCCAACCTTTACCTGGTGATAAAAAAGTGTTTAGCCATGTTGTTTACGAAAGTCTATAGCTATTTTACAACTTTTATTAAGCCTTAGATAGAATCTTTTTTTCAAATAATCTATAAACTTTTGTAAAAAGGTAGATAGTCTCTAAGCTTGGTATGCAATACACATTACGTTGGTTTACTCTCTAAAACATAAAAATCATAATTATAATTTGATATTATATCAGAATATTTAAATTCTCGTATAAAAAATAATTAAATAGCTATTATTCGTATTTTTACTACTAGTCAGTTAATTTTCATAATTTAATTTTTGTTCGTACCTTTAAAAATAAACATAAAACCTTAATTTTATATTATATTTTAATTTTCGTCTCTAAACAGTGGCTTTTGCGACCACTGCATGACCATAAAGCTTTTGCTGAGAATGATGTAAAGCGCACCCCTTGTGGAGTGGGTAAAATGGGTGGAGTTAGAGTCAAAGGCTAGAGCCTCATTCGGGGGTGGGAACTGGCTCTATCCTTTGGGTCGGCGGCTGTCAAATTTCATAGTCAGTCGTATCTTGACTTCGGTCAGTGACAGTCGAGCGTATTCGATGAGGTCTGCGTTCTAATTTGTTGTAGTACAACCGTGCGCTGTTACGTGTTTTGTTATTGTGACGTGTTTACTACATTCATCTTTTGGATTACAAACAATTAGCTCAGTACGGCTTATTAGAGTGCTTAAACAGACTTTTTTTAGTTTTTGACGATTTTTTTCTTAGAGATAAAATCGTATTTCTATTTTGATATCAGACTTTTATCAGCAGCCATTCAGTTTTTTTTTTAATTTTTCGAGCCGAGAATAAATATTAAAAAACTGATATACAGTATATAAAGACTATTGAGTGCTGTACGTATGACATGAGGGGAGAAGGTAACGAAATGGCTACATCCTTTATACAAACGGTAGTTCCTCCTATGCAAAAATTCCAGCAACAAAACAACCCTTTAGCGAACAAGTCACCAGAACCAGGATGGCAATTCAATGGTACCATGGTGAGTTAACGTTTTTTTCATAAACAATGTATAATAAATTATTAATAGAAAAATTTGTTTTCAATTTTTTTATTTTAAAAACGTTTTTTTATTATGTTGCAAATGCAACTCAATTAGTTTATACAAATTTACTACTTATAAGCCTGCATATTGTTTACCAATATTCACATACATATTTCATAATCGTTATGAATTATTAAATATTATGCAGTTTTGCTGACCAAGGGTTCAAAGCCTCAACATAAAACAATGCCATTTTTATGAAAATCACTTTGATTTAAAAAAATAACACTGATTTTTTAAATACGTAAAAATAATTTATGAAAATACTACTGCATTTTTTATGTTACTGCTTGAACCTGAATCAAAAGATATTTATAGTGTTAAAAATATTAGAGTTAATAGGTCGTGAAAAGGCCATTTTTTCGAGTATATTGGTTTAAGTAGGTTTAGTAAATTATCATTAAGGTGAGAATATTTATATTTTATTTGCTTACATGTCTCTTACTAGCGTTTAACTGTTAAAAAAGAAAATCTATTGTTTTGAAAAATGTTATATGTAATGTATTTAACAAAATACTACTAAGTAAATAACGCTTCTATAGGGAATAACTGCAAAATTCTCTTAGATAGGTAGAAATTCACTGATTACAATAATGTGTTTTCTTGTGGGTATACAATTTTTTAAAAGAAAAAGGGTTATAGCCTAAATACTCAAGTTGTTACTCCTTGATCCAAGATGTTGCTCTCTAATTTTTTATTTAAATTATCATATAAATACCGTTTTTACCATGGTTTACCATATGTCTGTATTTTTCAAAAAGTAAAAGGTTTCTTTGCCAAAAAATTCTGTATGAGTTATAAGTATACCAAAACATTTTATTACATATTTTAATGGGGATATATTAATAATATTTTACCTACTGTTAGGAAATAGGCCATAGTGATATTAAGATGTCATAGAGAGTTAAAATTATTCCCGTATATCTATAAGATTTGGAAATATATTTAATTAAATTTCACAAGGACTAACTATACTTAGACCAAATGAACTTGGACGATGTCCGAAATTAGGCCCGGTACACACGAAAATGAAAAACCGTCACGGTCGCGCCTCGTAGTTTACCGTCCGTTTTACAAATGTGGGGCTGGATAGTGCAGTGTCCAAAATACTGTCGACGCGCACGTGGAACCGTCGACCCCAATTCCATACTTTTGTAAAACGGACGACATTATACGCAGCGTCCACGCGACGTCTTTTTATCCCGTATACACGGGGCCCTTTAGAATTAACTTGCTGTAAGCTGTAAGGTGCACACCGAATCTAGTTGTCCATTCAAAAACGCGGCAAAATCAGAATGCACTTGAGTGCACATTTGTTGGGCTTTGTGAAAAAAGGTATATAAGAAAACTATGATAAATCCCTTTTTGCACTTGAAATAACATATAATTTATAGACCTGTCCTGTTCAGGTTTTCATACTCGAAATTATTATTTTCTATTTACAAAAGATGAGTTAAAATCAGGGTAAACCAGATTTTGGATAATAAATTTTGACAGTCACTAGACTATGGGGCTACCTTAGATTTTCTAAAGTATTAAATCAAGTTTTCAAGTAAGGTAATCTTGTTTTGAATCAATATGATATACCTTTTGTGGATAAATGTCATTAAAAAAGAAGGTTACCAACACTATGTGTAAGCACAGTACCTTTAGATAATATTATTAGACATTAAAAAAAGGTCGTCATTTTAAACAATTTCTGTATATTTGTTTCTTTTACACAGAATATTGTTAAACGTTCGGTATGAAATACAGTATACTAAGTATTATATTGTTGTTTCTAATTCATTATTTTTTTGCATTTTATTAAAAAACAATATCTACATCTTATTCAAATAACACAAGATCACCTTTTCATGTAAAAAAATTAAAAACTAACTTTTTTTTTAGTTTTAGGAAATCTAATGTAGCCGCTACTAATGAATTCTTGTTAAAAAACACATTTTTATTATACATCATATTTATTACCTAAACCTTGTGAAGGCATGTTTTTTTTTTATAAATATAACTGCCAAGGTTTCGAATACAGTTAGAAAACACCATCTTGATTACCTAAAATTAAACGCCCAGTATCTCAAAACTGAAGCATTTGCCGACATATTTTTATAGAAAGTTTTCTTGATAAGAAAAGGTGTCCTATCGACTGTTAAGGTTTGTCATCAAATATCTAGTCCACCCTGTATAAAATGGAAAATTTATCCTGCTTTAAATGATCTTTTAATTCAACATTTCTTATATAAATCATTACCTGTATTATATTATCTTTCTTCAATACTTCTCTCAAATATATTTTTTAAAAATTCAGTTTTGAAAACAACTATATGTTTCAAAGATAATAATATGTTTTAAAGTATTGCCTTTAGAACAAAATATATAATAGTAAAAAAATATGATTGTTAGGTATAATACCACTTTTCATTTAAGAGTACTCTAGACATAAAAGGAAAATTTCACATTTTCTTTTCTTTTTTTCCCGTCACCCCTTAATCTGCTGCTTGTTAAGCCACTTAAAGCTATATACAACTAGTCAGCTTAAATACAAAATTGGTTGCTCATACATTGTTGAACAAAAAATAGTTATGTGATAATAGCTCAGATAATAGAAAAAAATTTAATATATATATATATATATATATATATATATATATATATATATATATATATATATATATATATATATACATATATATATAAAGACCCATGTTCTTTCTTTAAAAGTATCTTCTCAGTAATTCTTGTTACTATTCAAATTACAAAAATTAGGGGATTTTCAAATTATACCGTTAAAAAATAGTCAGTATAAAATTTAATGATTCCAATTCTCAAACTGCATAACAGAAACAACTATCTATTTTTTGTGTTATAATTGGGGGTCAAATAATTTACCTTGTGATAATGAATCATTGACATACATCAACTCCCACGATTTTGTTTTCCCATTTAAAAATGTTTTATAAGCAATAAAATAAAAATTTACATGTTGATAAACCATTTCCTTTTTATTGTTTTTTTCAAGCGTTGCATTTTATTGTAATAAATTAAAATATTAATACGAGTTCTTCAAAATAAAAGCTTATATTGAAAACACATAAAACTTTCTTTAAATATATTTATTATACGATTAAATACTTTATCATCATATCCTGAATAGTTTTATTACATTTAAAATTCTATACGAGATGAGCGTATAATACATAGATAATTTTTTTTAAAATATATTATATATATATATATATATATATATATATATATATATATATAATATATATATATATATAATATGTATATATATATATATATATATATATATATATATATATATA